>JAFMOD010000246.1:636219-693527 GCA_019802435.1 Corydoras maculifer
ATATATATATATATATACACACACACACACACATTTGGGAACTATTTCTGTGCACCTCTTGTGTTATTAAACTTTTTTTTGTTGCACTTTCCGTTTTTTTGCCTATTGGATGTCTTTTAAGCAGATTTGATCAATATTTAAAAAAATTTTGTGATTTTTGGGCACTTTTGGTATTTGTTCCTATTGGATGTAATTCAAACAGTTTGATAAATATTTCACATATTTGATGAATTAGTGGTACTTTTGACTTTTGTGTATTTTTTCCTAATTTTATGTAGTTTTAGAAATTACTTCACAATAATGGGTACTTTTGGCATTTGTACCTATTTGATATAATTTAAACAGTTTTGGTAAATACACATTTTTGTGCACTTTTTGTATTTGTGCATATTTGATGTAATTTAACCAGTTTTGGTGAATACTTAATGTTTTTGATTATTTTGATGTTATCAATGCAGTTTTGGTCAATGATTTACGTTCTTGGTTATTTCTCTGCACTTCTGGTGTTTAAGCCTATTAAACGTTACTTTTTGGGCACTGACATCATTTAAACAGTTTTGATTAATATTTCACGTTTTTGGTGATTTTAGGCCACTTCTGGCATTTGTGCATATTTGACGTCATTTAACCTGTTTTGGTCAATACTTCACATTTTAGGTGATTTCTGTGTACTTTTGGTATTTGTAACTATTTGAAGTCATTTTTGGGCACTTCTGGTATTTGTGTCTATTTGACGTCATTTAGTTTAAATACTTCACATTTTTGGTGAACTCTTGGCAGTTTTGGAATTTTGTACCTTTTGGATGTCATTTAAGCAGTTTTGGTAATTCATTCATTCATTCATTCATTATCTCCCGCTTTATCCTCTATTAGGGTCGCGGTGGGGTTCCCCATGCCCATCCAGGGGAGAATGTCTCGGGCGCTGGGCAGATAGACCCAGGACAGGGCGCCAATCCATCGCTTGGCACACACTCACTCACACAGACACACTCTATATGGGACAATTTTGGAGAATTAAATTGACTTGATCCATGTTTTTGGACTGTGGGAGGAAACCGGAGAACCCGGAGGAAACCCACACGGAAACGGGGAGAACATGAAAACTCCACCCAGATAGGGATTTGAACCGGGAATCCCTAGCGCTGAGAGGCAAACATGCTAACCACTAAGCCACCATGCCGCCGTTTTGGTAATTACTTCACATTTTTTCATACTTTTGGTGTTTTAAGCAGGTTTTTTAAATACTTCACATTTTTGAGTGCTTTTGGTATTTGTGCATATTTAACCTTATTTGTGCTTTTTTGATGTCATTTAGTCATTTAAGTCATTTTAGCATCTTTGATCAATATTTCACATTTTTGTTGATTTTTAAGCACTTTCTTCATTTGTGCTATTTGATCAAATTTAATCAGTTTTGTTAAAGACTTCACTAATACTTGTGCATGTTTTACATCATTTCACCAGTTTGGGTCAATATGGCACGTTTTTGGTGATTTCTGTGCACTATTGGTTTTTGTGCATTTTTGACGATATATAAAGTTTTTCTAATTACTTCAAATTTTTGAGTTATTTTATATTTATTTTGTTATCGCTGGTCAATTACTCAGATTTGGTCAATGCTTTATGGTGTTTGTGCCTATTTAAAGTTACTTTTTGTGCACTTTTCGTCTTTTGTGACCATTTGAGTCATTTTCAAAGTTTTGATTTGAACGTGAATATTTCACGTTATTGTTGATTTTTGGACACTTTTGTCATTTGTACGTATTTGAAGTCATTTAACCAGTTTTGGTCAATATGTCACATTTTTGGTGATTTCGGTGCACCTTTGGTATTTGTATCTATTTGATGTCATTTAGGCAGTGTAGTTCAATATTTCACATTTTGTGGAATTCTGTTCAGGGCTGGATTTCCCAAAAGCGAACGTTCAACTTTAAGAATGACGTAACTTTAAGAAAGCAAATTGGCGCTTTCCGAAAAGCCTTCTTAAGTCTCCTAGACTAAGAGAGACTTTTAAGTCGTTCTTTGTAGACTCAGTCAGTCGAAAACTGAATCACAGATTACCACACAATCTCTCATTATAATGCACAAAAAATAAACATAAATATTGAAAATATATAAAATATAAATATAAACAATAAATAATCATATTTAAATTAGGCTGTTGTTATAAAAAGGAAACAACCAATTTTTGAACAATCGCTTACCAAGCAAGCTTATCAATGGGTGCACTTTTAACCTGAATACATTATTCAGTGGCATGGCAAACCAACAGCGTAATATACAATTTTCAAACAAAAAGACAAATTATTTTCATTATTACATTATTTTCCAAAGCACGAGATCCACCAACAAAGAAGAAAGTATCACAAACTATCAGTGCTTGCAATTCAACTAATAGATCAGGCATAAAGTGTATTTGGCAGGAACATGAATGCCATCTTCACTCTCTTCATTCTCACATTCTTCATCAGGAAGATTTATGTATTAGATTAATGTATAAAATAATACGTGATAAAATTACCAAATTCCAGGTGATAATATTAGTGCTTATTTTATTTCTGTGAGATTTAAACAAGCAGTGTGTCTGTGAGTCTTTGTGCGCTGCCAGTTACGAACTTCTTAGTGAGTTACAAGTTGGTCTGAGTACTCGTAAGTTACGAGAGATTTTAAGAATGACTTAAGTTACGCATGCATTCGGGAAAGGTTTGTAAATTTAAGAATGATCTTAAGTACGAAGTTACGAAGTACGTAGCGCTACGACACTTTTGGGAAATCCAGCCCTAAACAATAAATATTTGAATCTAATATTTAACAAAGAACATAGATTGTAGATATTCCGTCAGTTTCAGAAAAGGCTGTGGACAAAATATATGATATGATCAAAAAAATAATAAATGAATAATTGAGATTGAAATAAAAAACATTTCGTCTTTTATTTCAGGAGAATGTTCAGTAGCCAGACAGTAGCCAAAAAACGACATGATAGTACCTTATTATAAGTGTACTGATCCTCTAAAGTTGTGGGTGGTCATGACAAAAGGGATCACCATCTCACACAAGTGTCTCCACTACAGCCCTGACACATACTAATATATTAATATACAGAATATCAGCAGTTTCACATAGTATATTATCTCATTCTGAACAGACGAGAATAAAATGATGAAAATCATAGTATCTGTACTTGTTGTTTTTGTACCTGTATTTTTAATATAAATTATAACATTTTGACACCACACAAGTAAATGATGGTGTTCCAATGGGCTCGGTATTTGGGGCATCATTGTTATTTTTATATTACATTGTTTCACATGGATTGATAACATAAATACACAATTACTTATCATTTCTATGTTAAAAACACACAGTTCTACATTTTATTACTATTTTAGGTTAATAAAATAATAATAATAATAATAATAATAATAATAATAATAATAATAATAATAATAATAACTTCTTGGTCTATTATAACTTTTTACTGGATCAAGTGTAATTTGTTGTAATAATTATTTGAACTTAATACCATAAATTAAATCCAATGTTAAAATACATAGGTTTTTTGAAATGCATGCATTTGTTCCCTTCCTTATAACAGATTAATCTACAAGAGTAAGAACGACAAAGTGGATGAAGACTAACCTTCATCATTTAACATCATACTTGCAGATGGTTCTTGCAGGAACATCAGGATTTCCAAAAACTATTGCGAAGCTTTGCCAAGGTTCCACCGGCACAGCAAATATGGTGGTGTATTTCATGGCCAACCTCTGACTTTGAGTAGAGATGGCCTCCTCAGTACAAAACATAATAAAAAATTTTATGTTGCTCACCACAAAAAGAAAGAAATCTTTGAAAATCACATTTTGTGGTAATTCACCATCCAAACAAAGTGGGTGCTATGTTTTCACTGGGTAGTCACTGATGATATTGGACCTTGACAAAGATGGGTAAAACCATTACAGGATCAATTGGCAGTAATAGCAATGGTCAGGGTATGCTATCAAAGTGTCCTGGGGTGTTTCTTTAAAAATATAACCACATATTGCATGTTATATATATTTGGAATCGGAGAGGGGGAGCATGTGAAATATATTTCTGATGTTTTTGGGTATTTTTCTGGCAATTCTTGTATCTTATTCCTGCATTATTTAAGATGGTTCTATCCTGGGTTCCCTTCACTCTTATGGATCCCCATATTGGTGTGGGGTTTTCCTGGGCGGGTGCTAAAGACAATCAGATGCGAACAGGAACGTTCGGTTATTTTCTAACTTTCATGTCTTGTATGGTTATGAAAATAGATACACCAAATCCTCTTGGGCTGGAGATAGTGATCCCAATCAATAGAATTCTACATTCTATATTCTATAATTCTATATTCTCACTTTGTGAGTGGCACGGTGGCTTAGTGGCTGAGTTTGCCTTTCAGCACTGAGGATTCCAAGTTAGAATCCCAATCTGAGTGGAGTTTCCATGTTCTCCCAGTGTCCACGTGGGTTTCCTCTGGGTCCTCTGAATTCCTCCCACAGTATAAAAATATGGATTCAAGGTCAATTGAATGCTCTCAATTGCCCCATATAGAGCATGTTTGTGTGTGTGTGTGTGTGTGTGTGTGTGTGCCCAGCGAAAGATTGGTGCCCTGTCCTAGGTGTATCTGCCCAGCACCCGAAACATTCTCCCCTGGCTGGGCATGGGAAACCCCCGTGACCCTAATAGAGGATTAAGTGGAGATAATGAAATAATGCATATTTTCACTTCTTTATAGAAGAGGGCCAGTAAAAAGGAAATATATATTTTCAGAAAAGCAGTTTGATTTACTTCTTATTTTAAATAAAAATGAAAATCTACTTATGACGTTCAGTTCACCTAAGCTCTCCTACATTAGACCGTGGGCTGGTACTATAATTTGAACTAAACCTAAATGATAAATTTATATATGTCAATAAACAAATGTGGACATTCAAATATTCAAGGAGACTTTGTCATTTGCGTTACATTTGGTACATGAAATTTTTTTTTTTAAATGGCTCAGGGACGCAGTTTCACCCTATGCAATTTCTATTAAAGTCAAATAAAAAAATTAATAAAATATTAGATATAGAAATAAATATTAAAAGCAGCAGTATGAAATCTCTCCATCCATTATCTTCCGCTTTATCCTATACTATGGTCGCGGGGGGGTTGGGGGGGGTTCCCCGTGCCCATCCAGGGGAGAAAGTTTCGGGCGCTGGGCAGACACACCCAGGACAGGGCGCCAATCTATCGCTAGGCACACACTCTACATGGGGCCATTTGGAGAACTCAATTGACTATCACTGGCAGAATGAAATATATATCTAAAATATAGAATATAAAAGGGGGGGGGGGGGGGGGGGGGGGGGGGGGGGGGGGGGGGGGGGGGGGGGGGGGGGGGGGGGGGGGGGGGGGGGGGGGGGGGGGGGGGGGGGGGGGGGGGGGGGCGCCAATCCATCGCTGGGCACACACTCACTCACACACACACACTCTATAGGGGGCAATTTTGAGAATTCAATTAACTTGTTCCATGTTTTTGGACTGTGGGAGGAAACCGGAGAACCCGGAGGAAACCCACGCAGACACGGGGAGAACATGGAAACTCCACCCAGATGGGGATTCGAACCGGGAATCCCTAGCGCTGAGAGGCGAACGTGCTAACCACTAAGCCACCGTGCCGCCCATATAAAATATAATATATAAAATATAGCAGCAACCTATACTGTAGGTATAAAATTAACAGCTCAGAAAACAAAATGTAAAATGTGAAATTTTGGCAGCATTGTGAAATTTTAACAACAGTTATATGTAATGAGATAATGAGAAAGTGTCTGTTGAGAAAAAGTGTTGCAGTGTAAAGTGTCCATCCATGAAGATTGCCTGTTAGGCAGCTTCTGGTATGAAGCTGTTTATCAGTCTTGTTGTTTTGCAGCCTGCAAAAAAGTGGGTGTTCTGGGTAAATGGGGTCCTTCATGATGCAGGAGGCCTTTTTTCTGCTTCTGAAGGTTAAAATGTCAGTGGTGGATGGAGGGGAGGCTGACTCCAACAGTTCTCAGTGCAGCTTTCACCCTCTCTGCAGATCTTTCCTGTCATTTTTACATTAAAACATGAATGTATATAATATGTAAGTGTTTACAATAAACTGGCATCTTCAGTCTTGTAATGTGTTATTTATGGCTCACTAGCTCCGTCAGAATAAATGAACGAATAAAATTTGTTAAATGTAATTCCTTCTTATACCACATGATGGCAGCACAATTCTAAGATACCCAAGAGGTAATAGCTTGCAAGAACGGCACCGAAAATCGCGCGAATGTAGTCATACTAAGTCCCCAGCCGCATACACAGGTGCCTGGCTATGACGTCGCTCTGCAAAGGACTTGTTGCTGCATAAGACGTGGTCAACGCGTTGAAGAACTTGTGCCCATTTATCTCACTATGCTTAAACCATTCATCAACTACCGGTGAATTGTAGGGTTGAGGATCCCATAATGCAAGAGGTGATTGGTATCCTAGCATGCACTGGAATGGTGTTAGCCCGGTAGCAGAGTGGCGTAAAGAATTCCGCACGATCTCTGCCCAGGGTTAACAGACGGAGGGGGGGGGCTAAGAGAAGGTTACAGGGGTTAACAGAAGGGTTAACAATTTACATCTGGTCACCCTAGGTACGCCGCCGCAGTTTCGTTACTTTTCAGGCGTCCCGCAAATAGGGTGCCCAGATTCCAACTCACCAGATGTAGGACAAAGACTATGTTTGTGTGGTACAATGTGGGACACCATTGTTTGTCCCACATGCTGCTTGCCGGTGCTGTTCTGACCTGATTTACATAATTTGTGTTGGTGGGCGCGCCCTTAACATGCGTCCGCGTTCCCGATTAGTTGACATTCAAACAGCCCGCCTCTCCCTCAATAACAGACAAAACAGCCATCCAATGGCAGATCATAAAACACGCATTTCAAAACTGCAGTCTGACCTTCAATAACAAAGCAGGACAACGTCTCAATTTGCGGGTCGCCTGAAAATAACGAAATTGCGTGAATGTCCCGCACAATCTGGTCACGCTGCAGACTGTCAGACTGCAGTTAGATATGGAAGAATATATGACATGTTGCTTAAAAGAAGGTTTCCCAGTCTATGCATGCGTTCCTGTTTAAACCCAAATAAGATTCAAACATGTTTTAATTTGAGAAACACTGTAAAATAGTAGGAAAGTTCCATGCTTACTATGTTTTCTTACGTTAGAGAAAGGTACATTTAAATAAGATATACAAGTTATATATACATATACTGCTTGGGGAAATACAGGAAAGTCATACCCTTTAGCACATTAAATAACTGTCTGTTCTGTTTAATTGTACACGTGTGTTCTGCCCTTTTAGCATATATTCTTTCATTCATTCATTATCTCCCGCTTATCCTCTATTAGGGTCGCGGTGGGGTTCCCCATGCCCATCCAGGGGAGAACGTCTCAGGCGCTGGGCAGATTGACCCAGGACAGGGCGCCAATCCATCGCTGGGCACACACACACTCACTCACACAAACACACTCTATAGGGGCAATTTGGAGAATTCACTTGACCTTGATCCATGTTTTTGAACTGTGGGAGGAAACCGGAGAACCCGGAGGAAACCCACGCAGACACGGGGAGAACATGGAAACTCCACCCAGATGGGGTTTCGAACCGGGAATCCCTAGCGCTGAGAGGCGAACGTGCTAACCACTAAGCCTTTTAGCATATATATATATATATATATATATATATATATATATATATATATATATATATATATATATGTGGGGATTCGAACCGGGAATCCCTAGTGCTGAGAGGCGAACGTGCTAACTACTAAGTCACCATGCCTCTCTCTCTCTCTCTCTCTCTCTCTCTCTCTCTCTCTCTCTCTCTCTCTCTCTCTCTCTCTCTCTCTCTCTCTCTCTCTCTCTCTCTCTCTCTCTCTCTCTGCATGCTGGGAGTTTGCGGGAGTGGTGTATGGAGGTGGAGGTTGTGTGTGAGTGAGGGCACTGGATTACTTTTCGTAACTTTTCACAGTTTTTAAACTCAGTGAATAAGTTAAGTAATTAAAACTTGAATTAAACATCGTGTTTAATAAACCGCGGGGTTGTATGTAACCCGTGTCCCGGCTGGGAGCGGTAACAGTCCGCCCCGCGGTTTAAGCGGCATGGCCGCGATGCACGTCGCCGACGATGACGACGACGAGCTGGTCTCGCTTCGTCAGGCGGTAAAGTGTCCGTCCCAGCCCGGCGTGTCCGTGGAAGCGGTTCTGCTGGCCATGGGCCGGGTGATTGGATGTGAGAACATCATATCGGCTTCCAAAATGAACAAGGCGGTGATCACGTTTCTCAAGGAGCGGCGCTTCGTCGATCGATTGGTTGAGACTGGAATCACGGTAGGTGAAGACTTCTATCTGATCTTTCCGATGGTTTCAGTCACAACCCGCGTCGTCCTTAGTAACATCCCCACCAGCATCCCCAATAAAAAACTGACCGCTGAGCTGGCTCGGTTCAGACAGGTGGTCAGTAAAATTAAGAAAGCCGCTCTGAAGTGCAGAGACGACTCTCTGCAGCATGTCACCACGTTCCGTCGCACCGTCATCATGATCTTGAAGGAGCCTGTTCTGGAGGCCACCTTCAAGATCATTCATTAGAACACATCGTGTGATATTTACGTATGTGCTGGGGTCCTGAGGTGCTTTGGGTGTGGAAAGATCGGACATAAACGATCAGACTGCCCGGAGCACGGACAGAACTCTGGTGAGCAGGTAGCAGCAGTGGGGGTACCAGGGCAGCTGGCACTGGATCAGGACACACTCCTGAGGTCAATGAGGTCAGCCGGGGGGAGAAACCCTCATACGCTGCTGCTGTTAAAAGCACCAGCGCTGCGTCCGAGCCGGTTCGGAAACGCTCGGGCACCGGCGCTGACACCGTGGAGGTGTCTCAGCCAGTCCACACAGAGAAGCAGGAGAACGCCGCCAAGAAGGCCCGTGTTCTGCAACCCTGTAACACAGAGGTGTGTGTGGAGGACACACAGGAACCCAAAAACACAGAAACACCCACCGTGGTTATGGAACCAACTAACACAGTTAGAAGTCAAAATGTGGAAGATGGGGAAAAAATTGTTACAGACTCAGACACACCTACAGATAGAGCATCTGTAGAAACAAAGGGCATACAAAATGAAGTTACTGATCCACCCGCTGAGCTTGAGGGTGTTCAGGGTGGTCAGGAGGTGGACGTGATGGAGGACGACAACCTCTCGGAGTACTCTGACACAGCATCGGTGGTATCGGTGGCTGAGGATCAGAAACTATACTCTGTTACAGAATTGAACCAATTCCTGGACGCAACGTTTGGGAAAACTGTAGAGGTCAGCGACGTTTTCCCAGACATGGAAAAATTTATAAACTCCGTAGCAATTAGCTCAGAAAAAGGCGACGTTAAATGAATTAAGCAAACAAAAGAGATATCGTTTACGGAAAATCGTGACTAAAATTCGTAAAGAAAAGGAAAAAAACAAATTTAAAACAAAATTATGGCTAAAATAATCTTCACTGGGTTTAACACTCACTCTGTTTTTCTGATCTGTTCTGTCTTCTTTTACTTTATCTTTATCATGGAAAGACTAAACATGGGGACTTTAAACATTAATGGGTGCAGGGATAGAGGTAAAAGGGCAGCCATTTTAGAATTAATAAAGCAAAAGAACCTGGATGTTATTTTCCTCCAGGAAACTCACAGTACTCCCAGTGATGAAGCAGACTGGGGGATGTATTGGGAACATGAAGTGTTTTTTAGTCATGGTACCAATGGCACAGGTGTAGCTGTTCTCTTCTCTAAGAACCTCAGAATAACCCAGGAACAGCTAATAGAGGTAGAACAGGGAAGAGTTTTATTTAAGTAAAAATAAAGAACATAGACTTTTTATTTATCAACCTATATGCCCCAAATATAGGAACGGAGAGAGTAAATCTGCTCCACAAAGTAAGAGACGAAATTCAAAAGCAGGGGGGAGATCATTTCATAGTTATGGGTGGAGATTTTAATTGCACGGTGGATTTTACGTTAGATAGGAACACAGAAGAACCACACTTACAATCAGCCACCCAACTTAACCTATTTATTAAAACCTGCGAACTCATTGATCCCTGGAGAGAGAAAAACCCGAATACAAAACAGTACTCCTGGATTAAAGTCACAGACCAAAAGATTACTGCTGCCAGACTCGACCGGTTCTACATCAAACAGAAAGACAAGAACCACATTTTAAAGAGTTTTATCAGTCCCAGTGGCTTTTCAGACCACCATCTTATCACATTGGATCTTATATTGCCTTCAGCCAAAACCAACACCTACTGGAGACTGGACACTAAGCTTTTAAAGGACAAGGGCTTCTGTTTCCAGTTCACAGCATTCTGGGAGAGGTGGAGGCAAACGAAAGCAGAATTTGAAAATGTGAACTCATGGTGAGAGGTAGGGAAGAAGCAAACTCAAGTGTTCTGCCAACAGTACACGTCTCATATGAGATCAAAGATCAACAGGACCGTCAGACAACTGGAGAAAGACGTTCAAAGGGCCGAGATCGAGCTGATCAACCAGAACACAATCACTAACACATCTGTGATATCTGAAAAACAGAGAACTCTCAGCTCATTCCTTCATGAACGAGCCAAGGCCGCGCTCATCAAAGTTCGCTACATAAACAGCCACAACATGGACACATCCACTCGTTTCTTCTTCAACTTAGAGAAAAAATCACACCATCAACAGCAAATGCTGTACCTTCAGCGACCAGATGAAGGCGTCACATCTTCAACAGCTGAGATGAGACGGATGGCGGTGAACTTTTACACAGAACTGTACACTACCGATGTAACGGACACTGAAGAAGAGACGAGGCTTTTAAAGGATCTTAACAGACTGAGTTCACTACAGAGCAGTGCTTTAGAATTGGACATACAGATACAGGAAGTGCCGTCGGCGACCCAGCAGCTGTCATGCGGACGTGCACCAGGGATCGATGGCCTGCCAGCAGAGTTTTATAAACGTTTTTGGAACATTTTAGGACACGACATGATGGACGTTTTTAACTGGTCTTTTAAAAATGGATTTTTACCAACCAGCTGCACACGAGCTGTTTTAACTCTGCTACCCAAGAAGGGTGACCTGGGGCTTTTAAAAAACTGGAGACCAGTGTCACTGCTCTGCACCGATTACAAGATTTTATCCAGACTTTTATCGAACAGACTAAAGCAGCACATCAAAGATCTGATCCACCCCGATCAGACCTACTGCGTACCAGGAAGGACAATAATGGATAATATATTTTTTATTCGTGACCTGGTGGAGTTATGTAATTTAAATTACTGCAGTGTGGGGTTTTTATCTGTGGATCAAGAGAAAGCTTTTGACCGAGTCGATCACAACTATCTTTTTAATTCATTCAAAGCTTTCGGAATCGTTGAAAAGTTTTTATCATGGGTCAAACTTTTATACTGTAAAGCCACTATTATGCTGAACATTGGAGGGGGACTCAGCTCCCCAATCCATATGCAGAGAGGAATAAGACAAGGCTGTCCACTATCTGGGCAACTCTACAGTCTAGCAATAGAACCTCTGTTATGCATGTTAAGGGAGAGACTGCAGGGATTAGCTCTACCTGGCCTAGCTCACAGAGCTGCCCTATCAGCATATGCTGACGATGTTACAGTGTTTTTAAAGGAGCAACACGATGTAGAGTCGGTCATAAAATGTTTAGCAATGTTTGAGAAAGCATCTTCCGCAAAGGTTAATTGGAGTAAATGTAAAAGTAAAAGTTTTATTGCTGGATGCTGGGGAAAAAAAGAACCTCCACTGTTACCAGAAAACCTAAAATGAAAAACGGATGGAATAAAATATCTGGGTATTTATCTCGGAAATGAGAAATATATGACCAAGAACTGGGAGGGTTTGTTGGAGAAGGTGGGTGCTAGATTGTCTCGCTGGACTTGGGTCCTGCCCCAGCTATCCTACAGAGGGAGGGTGCTGGTCATTAACAACCTGATCGCTTCCATGCTGTGGCAAAAAAAAACACCCCTGGAAAACAACACCCCTGGAACCGCCAAAGAAACTCATCAAAGAGATTCAGAAAAAACTGGTGAAGTTTTTTTGGAACGGACAACACTGGACTCCTTCCAGTGGAGGAAGGGGGGCAGAACCTGATTGATCTATCCAGCCGGATCATGACCTCCAGACGGCACAGAGACTGCTTTATGGATCAGAAGCTCCGTGGAATCAAAACGCATGTATTTTATTACAACGGATCCAAAACCTGGGTTATGATAAGCATCTGTTCCTGCTAAACCTGAAGGAAATAAACCTATCTGGGACAACATCTTTTTACCGGTCGGTTCTAAAGACCTGGAACTCCATTCTCAAGGCTAACCGAACTAACGCACAAACATTTCACAACATCACTGAAGAACCTTTATTCAATAACCCAGTGCTGCAGACACCAGCTCTATCATCCCGAAGCATCCGTTTGTGTCTACAGAGAGCTCATATCACAAAAGTCGGAGGACTGAGAGCTCGAGGAGACTGGAAGAGCGTTGATGAGCTCAAAGCAGAAACGGGGGTTCGTTCAACCCGACTGCTGCAGAGACTGCTGAGGGAGGTGATCGCTGCTCCACCTCAGAGCTTCAGTGAGGCTCAGGAACAACATGAAGGGTCGGCGCAGCACCATTTCCCCTCTATACCTGTATCTGCGGCTGTCGAGGACAATCGAGAGGGGGAGAGGTTTCTATTCACCTTAAAAAGACCTCAACTGACGGACTTCCAGACCGCATCAATAACCGCCCTGTACACAGTGACCGTAAAGGTACAGAACTGGAGCTTACTGGAAGACCTTAAGGACTCAAAGTGGTCAGGTTTGTTTCCAGCACACCGCCCCACAGGGTAGCTGGAAAGCCCTGTACAAACCCCCCCATAGAGAAACGCACTGGAGATCTGCAGTGGCGGGTTGTACATGGAGCCGTGGCTACAAACAGACACATAGCACACATCGACTCCACTGTCCCTACGACCTGTCCCTTCTGTGAACAGGAGGAGACCATAGAGCACCTGTTTCTCTGTTGTAAACGTCTAAAACCTCTGTTCAGGGTTCTCAGAACCTGGGTGAAGGCGCTCGGTGAGATGCTGACTAACAGTTATTTTATTTTTGGACCCAGGTATTAGGCTACCCACAAAAAGAAAGTTTGTTTAATTAATTTTTTAATAGGTCAAAGCAAGTTAGCCATATGGCTAACAAGAAAAAATAAGATCAGGAACCGAGGCACTCAGCATGTGGAACTAATCTTTAAACACCTGGTCAAAATAAAAATGAAAATTGATTTTGCTTATCACAAAATGACGCAAACAACGGATGAGTTTTTTCATTTTTGGGGACAGGACGAGGTTTCATGCTCTGTTGAAAATGACTTGCTGGTTTTAACATTTTAAATAATTTAATTATTTTATGGTATTTTTACTTCCCTTTAAAATACATATATATTATTTTTATATTATTTATTAACCTGTGCTTTTTTGGTACCGTGATGTGATTTAATGTTATTCTTACGATTATCTGTTTATTTCTTTTGCTATGTTTAGAAAATAAAAGAGTGTTAAAGTCAAGTCTCTCTCTCTCTCAATTCAATTTCAATTCAATTTAAAAGCTTTATTTGCATGACAAATTATACATTTATGTTGCACAAAGCTGGTTTGCAAAATAGAAATAAAAATAAAAATAAAAACAATTGCAAATTTACGAAATTACAAAAATGTAAATAATATACAAATACAATGAGGTATGATATACATATATATAAATATTTCAATAAAATTAGAGGTGTGTGTGTGTGTGTTGGTTTGGTCACTCTCTGTCCCTCTCCTGGTGGCAGGTGTATGTATACAGTGCTGCCAGTACACAGCTCTCCCTGTGTTCCCCCAGTAGGTGGGGCAGTTTTTGGGTGGGGGTGAGGGAGGTGAAGTTGGGGTGATGTGTGTGAACTTGTAATATTTTTCTCTGATCTCGGTGTATTTGGTGCATTCGGTGAGGAAGTGCAGATCTGTCTCGGTTTTGCTCAGGGGACATCGCTGACACACCCTCTTCTCTCGGGGCAGCCAGGACTGTCGGTGTCGCATTGTCTGGATGGCCAGCTGATGTGACAGTGGTGGAGAGTGTGCGCTATGTACCTGGTCAGGGCGTGTCTCAGTCCGGGGTCCGTCACACGACTCAGATAGGCTGCCGGTGTGTACGGACGGTTTAGGGGTAGATAGCATTCCATTTTACTTTGGGACTGACTTTCGGTTTCCCACTGGTTTAAATAATTATCTTTAAGTGGTGTGTCTGTGCACCATTAAGATTATTTTACAGAATTCTGCATGCAGGGTCTCAATTTGATGCTTGTCCCATTTGTTAGATTGTTGCTGAGTCAGCGGACCCCACACCTCACTGCCATACAGGGCTATTGGTTCAATAACCCCTTCTAATATTTTAAGCCAAATTCGGACTGGAATTTCTACAGGGGTTTGTTGTTTTATGGCATAGAAAGCTCTGCGTGCTTTTTCTCTCAGTTCATTCACTGCCAGGTTGAGTTTGAAGCTTCCAGAGGAGCTGATGGTGAGGCCGAGGTAGGTGTAGTGTTTTGCGTGTTGGATTTGCTGTGTTCCTAATGTGAATGTGTGTTTTGTTTCCTCAGAGCTGGATCTTTTTTGGAAGGTTAGGATTTTGGTTTTCTTGAGGTTAACTGTCAGGGCCCAGGTCTGACAGTACTGCTGCAGCAGGTCCAGGTTCTGCTGCAGACCCTGAGCGGTGGGAGACAGCAGGACCAGGTCGTCTGCATACAGCAGGAGTTTCACCTCTGAGTGGTGGAGAGTGAGACCGGGTGCTGGAGAACTCTCTAAGATGGAGGCGAGTTCGTTAATGTAGATGTTAAATAATGTGGGGCTCAAACAGCAGCCCTGTCTCACTCCCCGCCTCTGAGAGAGAAAGTCTGTCCTTTTGTTGCCGATTCTAAATCCGCACGTGTTTCCTGTGTACATAGATTTAATCAGATCGTATGATTTACTCCCCACACCACTTTCCAACATTTTATAAAATAGCCCTTCATGCCAGATTGAATCAAATGCTTTTTTAAAATCAATAATATTTTGGAGTTATTTTGTGTCACATGTCTGTCTATCAGGGTGTGTAGGGTATAAATGTGATCTGTTGTGCGGTAATTTGGTAGAAAACCAATTTGACTTTTACTCAGGACATGTTCCGTAAGGAGGTTTAGTAGCCGTGAGTTAATTATGCTACAGAATAACTTCCCCAGATTACTGTTCACACAGATGCCTCTGTAATTATTAGGGTTGAATTTATCTCCACTTTTATATATCGGAGTTATTAAACCTTGATTCCAGATTTCAGGGAAGGTGCCTACAATCAGAACCAGGTTATATAATTTTAATATGGCCAGGTGGAATTTATTGCTGGAGTGTTTGATCATTTGGTTGAGGATCCCATCGAGTCCCGGGGCTTTGTTTGGTTTTAGGTGGTTGATTTTCTTTTGAAGTTCCTGATTTGTAATTAAGTAGTCTAAAGGATTCTGTTGGTCTTTGATGATTTTTTCCAGCTCTATTAGTTTACGGCTGATTTGTTTTTGTTTTGGGTTTGAATTTGGTTCTATGTTTTTGTACAGGAATTGGAAGTGTTCAATCCAGATTTCTCTATCTTGGATTGCTAATCTCTCTCTCTCTATATATATATTGGTGGTTTAGTAGTTAGCACGTTCGCCTCTCAGCACTAGGGATTCCCGGTTCGAATCCCCATCTGGGTGGAGTTTCCATGTTCTCCCTGTGTCTGCGTGGGTTTCCTCAGGGTTCTCCGGTTTCCTCCCACAGTCCAAAAACATGGATCAAGTTAAGTAAGTTCTCCGATTTGCCCCATATAGAGTGTGTATGCATGCATGTCTGTGTGAGTGAGTGTGTGCCCAGCGGCATCCTGTCCTGGGTGTATCTTCCCAGCGCCCGAAACATTCCCCCCTGGATGGGCATGGGGAACCCCACCGCGACCCTAATAAAGGATAAAGTGGAAGATAATGAATATATATATATATATATATATATATATATATATATATATATATATATATATATATATATATATATATATATATATATATAAAATGTGCTAAATGGGCAGAATAGAGATGTTTCTTTTTTTTTTTTTTTTTTTTAACACTATGCATTGGTGTCCCACATTGTACCACACAAACATAGTCTTTGTCCCACATCTGGTGAATTGGAATCTGGTCACCCTAGTTGTACCATGCATAAATGTGAAGAAAATTACCAAGCTCTTGATGGGCTCTGTAGCATAACTCATTGCTCTCGGGATGGTATGGATGGTTAAACTGACTATGGTACCCAATTTCTCAAAAAAGGCCCTCCATACAACGGAAGTGACCTGAGGAGCCTGGTCTGAAAGAATGTTATCCGGTATGCCAAAAACAGGGAATAAATGTGAAAACTGGAGTTCTGCTGTCTGAAGAGCAGAAGGAATAAACCTAAAAGCGTGAGAAAACCAATCTATAAGGGTAACCATAGCAGTGAATCCTTCGGAACTCGGCACAAATGGAACATGGAAGAAATAACTCGCTAAAAGTCAGAGTTTAAGAACTTTCACCAGTATTTACGTCAGAGCAGTTGAATAGTGCGTTCCACACCGGGATGTCCTGCACACAACAGAAAATGAGCCCAGGGAATTAATTGAGCATAGAAAGGCAAAGGTTCAAACAATAATGCTGATGGAAAGTGCTGGGGGGCTCGTGATCAAACTCCCAATGCATGCTATTAAGAAAACCTCTACCAAGAAGAATAGAACACTCTTCCATACACTCGCCACCTAGAACAAGATGCAGAAGTGAAAGAGCATGTGTTTGAAGGTTTTGATGACCTAGCTGACAGGAGATTGTGAGAGTTAAGCCCAATGAACTGAAAGACTAAATGAATTTCCGATATAAAATAGCAAACCCCAAAAATCGTTGTAATTCCAAGTTTAAGTGATTTATTTTAAAAGCACTTTTTACAATAGTACATTGTCACAAAGCAGCTTTAGAGAGTTATAAGCCTTTCCCTGATGATGGTTGGCAATGACCAGTCTACCATGGCCTTAGGGTGACCAGATGTCCCAGTTTGTGCGGGACATTCACGCAATTTCGTTACATTTCACGCGTCCTGCAAATTGAGACGTTGTCCCGCATTGCTAATGAAAGTCAGACTCGAGTTTTTAAACGTGTTTTATAATCCGACATTAGATGGCTGTGTCGTCTGTTATCGGGGGCGAGGCGGGCTGTTTGAATGTCAACCAATCGGGAACGCGGACGCATGTTAAGGGCATACCCACCAACACAAACAATGCAAATTAGGTCTCATATATATATATATATATATATATATATATATATATATATATATATATATATATATATATTTTTTTTTTTGGTAACAGACAGTAGTCACATGTCGATGGTGCGTGGCCAGATCAGATGAGAAGTTGTAATCGAGGTAAAAAAGAACAAACTCATCTAAAATGGTGCAAGACTTCATTAGTAAACACTTGGAAAACACCTGGAGCATTGGTAAAACCAAAAGGCTTCCACTCATTCTTACACTCATTACCTTTCCGAATGCCAAGTGGAATACCAAGTTGTAATCATTACGAAGATCTAATTTTATAAAAATGGATGACCTTTTTATCCATTCTAAAGCAGAGGGAACTAAAGGCAGAGGGTAAGCCAACCTGCGAGTAGCCTGGTTAAGACACTGGACGACCACAAACACACCACCAGAGGTAGCAGAAAGTGTAGCAAAAAAGGGGAGCAGGTGTGACACTTATATTCAGTTACACTGCCATTAAAAAAAATAAAGGTAATTGTGACAATGAAAATTGTTTTATAACTGAAGTGACACCAGAGGGAGCACGTGTGATACTAATATTCGGTTACAATGCCATTTGAAAAACATGTAATAAAGGTAAGGTAATTGTGACAATGAAAATTTATTTATAAAGTTTGTATTTTATATCAATTTTGTGAGGAAAAAATGTCAGAAGGAACTATTGGCCCTCAGGCATTTCACCTATTTGGCCCTCTTTGCAAAAATTTTTGGTCACCCCTGCCCTTGACACACTTAAACCCCCACCCACCTTTGGCTACACCTCTTTCAAACTACACCTACATACAAGGAAACAGCATTAATACCAAAACTGGGGACGTTTATTTAACGCTCACCCAATCTACCTTTGTAAGCGCTTAATTAAACCCATATTTATATTTGGAAAAAGTCTGAAGACTCTCTTGGACCTTTAATCATTTCCAGCCTACGCCCTTGTTCTTGTGTTCTAAGATAGTTCTTTATTTTAACAAGAGGATACTGTGTCTAGTTGTCATGACATCAATTATATTCAGTTTGGAATTTTAAAAGCATTTGCTTTTATTTATGGTTTGCATAGCACTTATGTTTGGTAAAGATTGAGAAGCTTTTGAGACACACAGCAATAATAATGACATACAAATAAATGAACTAATAAATTTGAGGGTATATTTGTGTGCCCGTGTTTATTCATGTAAATAATTAACTAAATCAGACTCATCTGAAATTAACACTTTCATTTGTAAGTTGTTTTGCCTAAAAGCATCTGCTAAATGACTAAATGTAAATGTCTAAAATATGTTCTCAAAGCTGGAGTTCCACAATAATATTCGAATCTGAACATATTAAGTACAACATTTCATATGCATTATTATTTGTTTTCATGAAAGTTTTTTGATGAAATGTAGCAACTAAACACTTAAAAAAATATTAGAATGAAGATTTCATTATTAAACTTAAGCCACCAAAAACATTTATTCATTATTTTCCGCTTAGTCCTCTACTGGGGTCATGGTATCTGCCCAGCGCCAGAACGTTTTGGGCCCCAGGACAAGGTATTAAACTTTATTAATGCACATTAAATGGGACAATTTAGAGCATTTAATTTACCTTGAATTCATGTTTTGTTTTGTTTTTTACTGTTGGAGGAAACCAGAGAACCTGGAGGAAACCTACACGGACAGAAAGAGAGCATGAAAATTCCACGCAGATTTGGATTTGAACCTGAATTCTCAATACTGGGAGGTAAACTTGTTAACCACTAAACAACCGCTCTGCCCCAATTAACAACATGATTCTTAATATTATTAAAAACACCCCAAACCTTTAAGCCACTGGAAAACTTTCTTTTTTACATTTGACCTGATCTGCTCATTTACTGTCCGAATATAAACTTAAATTAGCAGCCCTTGCTGGACTGGCAACCGGCTTATGGTGTTCTTCCTCATTGTTCTAATAACTATAGTAAGATTAAACATCTTAAAAATTAGGGAGGAAATAGTTTGTACTAATGTATAAATTAAGACATCATGATGCCATTAGATATAGATGGAGTCCATCCAACCATCCATTATTTTTCACTTTATGCTCTATTAAGGTTGCAAGGGGGGTCCCCATGCCCTTTCAGAGGAGAACGATTTTGGGGCACTGGGCAGATAGACCCAGGACAGGGTGCAATCTATCGCTGGGCACACGCTCACTCAGACAGACACACACATAAACACACTCTACATGGGGCAATTTGGAGAATTCAATTGATCTTGATTAGGCCTGCAACTAATGATTATTTTGATAATCGATTAATCGGTCGATTATTTCTTCGATTAATCGATGAATTGGATAAATAAAAAATTTTTCCCATGTCTTTACATTTACATTTAATCATTTAGCAGATGCTTTTATCCAAGCGACTTACAAATGAGAACATCACAAGTCAGTAGTTATGAAAACCAGCTACACTGTAGAATTATTAAGCAGGTCAATAAATGTCTGGTTTTATTTACAGTTTGAGTTTAAGGCATCCAAGTAGCCCAAAGAGCAATTAAACACAAATCTCACACACACACTGACACAATATGTAGCATAGTGTGAAAAAAAATACTAAATTACACAAATTTGAGTCGCTCTAATATGTTAACTAATTAAATGCAACTAATTCAACTCTCACTCCCATAGAGTCTTCATTCTTTCATTCATTCATTATCTTCCGCTTATCCTCTATTAGGGTCGCGGTGGGGTTCCCCATGCCCATCCAGGGGAGAACGTCTCGGGCGCTGGGCAGATAGACCCAGGACAGGCCGCCAATCCATCGCTGGGCGTCTTCATTCATATTTTATCAAATAATTAAAGCTTGATCATTAATTACCACAATTGTGTACAAGTTGTATGCATTTATAAAAGCACATTTAAATACTTATTAAGCTAATTTACACACACTCTATATGTAGCAATTTGGAGAATTCAATTGACTTGATCCATGTTTTTGGACTGGACTGTGGGAGGAAACCGGAGAATCCGGAGGAAACCCACGCAGACACGGGGAGAAAATGGAAACTCCACCCAGATGGGGATTCGAACCGGAAATCCCTAGTGCTGAGAGGCAAATGTGCTAACCACTAAGCCACCGTGCCGCCCGTGTCCATATTTTCATTTTGGAAAACCATGACACCTCGGAAAATTATTCTATAATATAGTATTATATATAGTAATTTTATTCAAAATATTTACGTTAACATTTCCTGTAATGAATGAATAGCATAATGAAAGAAATAATGTATCATCTAAACATCCCTCACTTAACAACAAAAGTCAACTCCAAATAACACATGATACTCAGTTGCCCTCAGTAATGAACCAAATATTGTCTGTTCTGTAGCCTATTGGAAAAAAATAAATAGACAAATGAACTAATTAACAATCAGCTTTTAAAAAAAAAAAAAAAAAAAAAAATTTGCCAATTAACAAAAAAATACCTCGTGTGAAATGTCAATTGGACACTGAGACATATGTGCCTGCTTTGCACACCGTGCACAAGGCTTCCCATTTGTCTCGACCCAGTCTGAAAGCGGGAAAACTCTTTTGTAAATCGTCGGTAAACATACACTTGCGCTTCGGCATGTTGCTTGTGTACTGACACGTAGCGCCGCGTGCAGTGCCCTAGTGTCTGTACATTTAATGGTCCAATTAAGGTCATTTAAAAACCAGGACATTTCCTCAGTTTTTAAAAAAAGCTCGGGACGCCCAGGACGTGAAATACGGGCCGAGAAATATGTCCCGAGAAATACAGACATTTGGTCACCCTAGCTAATTAAATGAAGATATAAAGTAAGACACGTTTTCCATCACTGTTTTTATCCAGTTAACAACCAAAAACAGTATGAAGCATGCTCTGCCAGGCTGATAGTGTGACGTTGCCCAATTCGGTTGATTCACTTCAAAACTAAAGAACCTCGGGATGTTGTAGTGATTTATCTGCTGTTGAGCTTCATCCTCATCGGTGTTCAGCATGTTTAGTTTCAGGTGGTGGATCATCACCGTGGTGCTCCGTGTAGCTCAATTCATTTTCGCAGAGCTAGCATGTTCCATGTTCTTTAAGTGTGAAGCGTGAAGCTCCCACAGTTTTGATTTAAATGGTAGCTTTTTTCCCCGCGTTGGCTGTGTTTCATTTGTAAAATTTATCAACTTGTTTCGCAGAGTCCACCTCGTTCTGTTCAACCCGCTATATTTTCCAGCATTATTGAAGCACTGCAGGTGACGTAAGCGGTTAAGACATGTTCCATGTTCTTTATTTGTGTGAAGTGTGAAGCTCCCACAGTTTTGATTTAAATGGAAGCTTTTTTCCCCATGTAGGCTGGGTTTCATTTGTACAATTTATCAACTTGTTTTGCAGAATCCACCTCGTTCTGTTCAACCCGCTATATTTTCCAGCGTTATTGAAGCGTTGCAGGTGACGTAAGCGGTTACGACATTGCGAGTAGCGTGGAAATAGTGCCTCCCAATGAAGGGATAACGAAATTTGTTATCGACACTTTGATAATCGCTTTTTACCGCTTTTATCGATTCTTGTTACAGCCATAATCTTGATCCATGTCTTTGGACTGTGGGAAAAAAACAGAGAACCCGGAGGAAACCCATACGGACACAGGGAGAACATGGAAACTCCACCCAGATTGGGATTTGAACTGGGAATCCCTAGCCCTGAGAGGCAAATGTGCCAACCATTAAGTCACTGTAGCTTTACAGTTACAGACTGTAATACATCTGATTTCTTTTTTTTTTATTAAAGGGGTGGTCCTCTATGCCCATCCAGAGGAGATGTTTTTAGACTGTGGACGGAAACTCTCGCAGACACAGGGAGAATGTGAAAACTCCACAACAAGTAAGATACATTTTACTTGAGAGAAAAAAAAAACTATGAATATAAAGGTGGGACTAAAATGAAAGCAGCCATGTTAAACACCAGAGAGAAGCAGATCACAATACAACTAGTGCACAACCGTGAAAAACCAGATGAACAGGTTAACTAATGACTACAGTTAGAAAAACTTGCCCTGCTGTCAGCTAAGACTTTAGAAAACCGGTTCTGTAAGTGTGCAGTTCCTAAATATTTTAGGCCTGAAACATGTGTGTGAAACACATGTGTGTGTGTGTGTGTGTATGTATGTATATATATATATATATATATATATATATATATATATATATATATATATATATATATATATATATATATATATATATATATATATATATATATATATATATATATATATATATATATATTCATCCTTTTCATTCATTATCTTCCGCTTATCCTCTATTAGGGTCGCGGTGGGGTTCCGCATGCCCATCCAGGGGAGAACGTCTCGGGCGCTGGGCAGACAGACCCAGGACAGGGCGCCAATCCATCGCTGGGCACACACTCACTCACACACACACACTCTATATATATATATACACACACATACACACACACATCCATCCATCTTCCGCTTTATCCTCTATTAGGGTCAAGGGGAGGTTCCCCATGCCCATCCAGGGGAGAACGTCTTGGGTGCTGGGCAGATACACCCAGGACATGGCACCAATCTATCGCAGGGAACATACTCACTCAGACAGACATGCACACAAACACTCAATATGGGGCAATTTGGAGAATTCAATTGACTTGATCCATGTTTTTGGATTGTGGGAGGAAACTGGAGAACCCGGAGGAAACCCACGTGGACACGGGGAGAAAATGGAAACTCCACCCAGATTGGGATTCAAACCAGGAATCCCTAGCACTGAGAGGCAAACGTGCCAACCACTAAGCCACCGTGCTGCCCTATATACAGTATATATGGACTTGTAGCTTTACAGTTACAGACTGTAATACATCTGATTTCCTTTTATTTTGTCTGTCCCCTGTTGGTTCTCTATTGGTCAGGACCATCACAGAATAGGTATAATTTGGGTGTCGGTTTATTGTCAGGTTTGCAGTGAAACTAAGGCAGCGAGGACTTTTTCCTGCAGCAGTGCTGATGTAGTTTCATTTAAACACCTCAGTGACACTGCTGGAATGAGAAGAATGCACCAATCAAATAAAATTTGCTCTGTGGTGGTACTATTCTGCTCTGTGGTGGATCCTGACCATTAGAGAACAAAGTTAAGGAGACTAATACAGTGCGCACTGTAGTTCACAAACAGATGGAATACAGTCTGGAATTGTACATGATTATATACACACAGGCACAAATCATCATCCATGGTTTAAAATATGTACAGTCCTAATTGACATTTCCACAATTCTACAAAAATCTGAAATAATACAAAGAGACAACATTAAGATTTATAAAGAAATTTATAAGGAAATATTAAATGTGAACACAAGATATTAAAGTTACAATTTTTTTTTCAGAAATCACGTCAATATTTGATAATTGATAGCTGCTCTACGTCACAGAGAGTCTACTTGGTTTTAAAAATTTAATAAGATGAGTCATAAAGGTGTCCCAACGTATTTTAATTATTTACAAACTCTGCTATTAAATAAGCAGTGTGGGGAAAAGTCTATATTTTCTCTAGGGAAGGATCAGGTCAGTACTGAACTGCAGGATGGGGCATATTAGGCACATCAGGGTCTTAGAAACTGGAAAAAACTGATATGAAGTAATCAGAATTTAGAAAAGGGCCACATCATCAGAAGACTGGAGATTTTAGAAGAAAACCAGGGTAAGTGTAAGTTTTTTTACAGTACAAAATACAAAATCTTCAAGCAAAGTTTAACTTGGGTTAAAATAAACATTGACAACTTTCTGGGATTCTCACTAGGATCTTTAACAGGTCACTTTCACAATCATCCATTCCAGCCTGTCTGAAAACCTCAATCATAGTTCCGCTACCAAAGACATCACAGATTAACAGCCTTAATGACTGCCGCCCAGTTGCGCTAAGGGCTGTGTGCTGAGTCCCCTGCTCTATACCCTTTACACCCATGACTGCACCACTGCATACACCAGCAACACCATAGTTAAATTCGCAAACGACATGACTATTCTCGGACTCATCTCTGGAAACGAAGAGACAGCCTACCGGGATGAAGTGGAACGACTGTCATTATTGTGCACAAATAACAACCCTAGTCCAAATACATCAAAGCTGAAGGAGCTGGTCATAGATTTCAGATAGGTGAGGAAAGACATCAAACTAATATTTATCAATGGGGACTGCGTAGAAAGAGTCACAAACTTTCGCTTCCTGGGTATTAATATCAAGGAGGACCAAACCTGGGTTGTGAACACCAAAAAAGTGGCAAAGAAGGCACAGCAGAGACTCTACTTCCCGAGGACTCTCAGGAATAATAACATCAATCAGAGACTGCTGGTGTCCTTCTACCATTCCACCATAGAGAGCATCCTCACTCACGGACTGTGTGTGGTTCTCCAGCTGCACTGCAGCACAGAAAAAAGAACTACAGAGGATAGTGAGGTCTGCAGAAAAGATCATTGGATGCTCTCTACCCACCCTGGAGGATCTACACAGCTCTCGGTGTCTGCAGAGAGCTCACAAAATTATTACAGACAATTCTCACCCCGGTCACCATCTCCTAGAAGTGCTACCATCAGGTAGACGTTACAGAGCAATAAAAACAAAAACAAACCGGCTCAGAAATAGCTTTTACTCAACCGCTGTTCGGGCACTAAATGGCGCATTGTAAAAGAATTTTTTACATTCATAAAAATTCACTCAGTTCTGTACATTTTTGAACGTGCAATATTAAAATGTGCAATATATAAATATAAATACACTCACTCAGGTTGTACAGTTTTTGTAAATTGTAAATTATAGTGCTATCTTTAAATCTCTTTATTTGTGTACAATTTTGTATGTGACATCGAATGTATGGCACCTTAATTTCGTTATACCTGGTATAATTACAATAAAGATATTCTGATTCTGACTGAGTAAAGGTAAAAAGAGTCCTCAGATAAAAGAAAAAAAAAATAGAATCAGAATGTATGAATAGCATGTACAGTTCTCTGTTCTATACCTCAATTGCTGGTGTTCATATTACAATTATTTATTGTTTATTATTACATTAAATGACAAGAAAAAGGTGGTAGGGTTTCAAAGAATGGCAAGTCCTGCACACTCTTGAGATTTAAGCCCAGAAACAGGAATAGTTCAGATTTAGTGATGAGCTGGACAGAAGAGTTAAAACAGAACATACAAGTGCATATTTGTGAATATTTGCTGCAATATGGAAAACAATGTTCTGTTGCTTATCTAAATTCCATAGTAAAAACAATGAATCCATTGTGCTTAGTTGTTCTACCCATGTGAAACTTGGATGACTCCAAAATCTACCTTTATTTAGCTCATGTTTTTTTTCCATCTTAAATGGTCACTTTGGAAAAAAGAATATGTTCCTTCATTCATTCATTCTTTATCTCCCGCTTTATCCTCTATTAGGGTTGCGGGGGAGGTTCCCCATGCCCATCCAGGGGAGAACGTTTCGGGTGCTGGGCAGATACACCCAGGACAGCGCGCCAATCTATCGCTGGGCACACACTCACACACACTCTACATGGGGCAATTTCGAGAACTCAACTGACTTGATCCATGTTTTTGGACTGTGGGTGGGAACCGGAGAACCCGGAAGAAACCCACGTGGACACGGGGAGAACATGGAAACTTCAACCAGATGGCAATTCGAAGCCACCGTGCCGCCAAAGAATATGTTAAATGACTAAATGTAAATTAATATAAAATGTAAAAACTGACTTCTGATAAGGTTTGTGGACAGGTTCAGTTTTTGTAAATTCTGACAGAAAACAGGGATAATTCATTTAGCACAGATAGCTTAAACAGCCTAAATAATAAATCCCTAAATCCACATCTTATAAACAATTTACATAAAAACCCTAGTTTGATTACCTGATGCTTTTAAAAGCTTTGGTTATCAGTAGAAAAGCTTTTACTTTAGATAAATCACTGCTGTCTGAACAAGCAGATAACGTCACTGTGGAAACATCACGCCCTGCGACCAATCAGACATCAGAACTCCCTTCCCCCTTCTATTGTGCAAACAATGCTGTATGTGTGAGAGAGAGGGTTTGTGTGTGTGGATTTCATGTTATTACAAAATGTGACATGATTACTGGGCGACAGGAATGAAATATCTTTAGAGATTCTCTCACACGTACATATTCTCTCCATCTCTCGCACTCACACACACATGTTGAGTGTTTAACACTTAAGCACAGATCTATAAAACAGCTGGTGAAGAAATTAAAATGGGTTTTTTGGGATCTTGAGGTTCGATGCAAAACAGAAAAACATTTAAAACTCAAAGAAATATTTTTATTTTAAAGTTCCAAAAATGTTTCACAACTTTAACAAAATGTGCAAAACAACTTATCAAAAGAGTCCAGTTACAACTGTACAAGAACAGATTCAGTTTATTATACAGATCTGTTATATTACACACATATCCTCTCATTCTCTCTCACACACACACCTTTCTTTCTCTCTCACACACACAGACTTTATTGCTCAGGAATATTAGACATCGGGGCTCAATTTGTTTGGTCCGAGCTCCTCAATGGTTCCGTCTCAAAGCCTACTGATGTAGTGCCTTAGTTCCATTCAATATGACTGACTAGAGCAGTGACATGGAGAAAGTTCAACTAGTGAAAAAATTTTAACATTCAAAATTGCAATACCACCATCAATTCAGTTGGGTGGAGCCACCAAGTAGCTGTTTATGTTTGTACAATGATTCTTCAGGTGGATTTACATTACAGATAGATTGAGATACTGCAGGAACTTTAAATAATAGAAGCTTCAGACCAAAACGCACAATATTTTGTGCTACTAAAAGCTCAGTTAGAATGAAAACCAAGTATTAATCAAATCCAAAAACCTGGCAAACCTCATGAACAGTTGGATCATCTGAGTAAAGATTTCAAATATACTACCATATGAATAACACAGTTTTAAATACAGCAGACTAATTGAATCACAGTGAGAGCCGAAATCACCAAACATCAGAAAAATCAAAAGTCGAAAGGAATTTTTAACAACATTAAAATATTTCCTTTTTTTTTTTACAGAAAATATTTGTCTGTACTTTGACCTTCATTGAATAAAACTGCTGATATGGTTTAAAAACTAGAGTATCAGTCAGTGGAAAATACCTCAATCATCATACACACCGTGAAAAGGAAATGAAAATAAAATTATCTTCATTTACACTGCAGGATAAAAGTTCATCACTTCAACACATCGATTTTACTTCTACAAATAAGTCATAATGCAAAGAGGCTCATCATGTGGAACGTTATCCTTCAAGATTCAAAAATCCCACCTAGAATAAACTAGACAACAGATCCATCCCTGTTCTGTGCCGGGGTCATAACTGGCACTGCCCCCATGCGGCTAAGGTTGGGGCCAGCCATCCTGCTGGGTGGTGTAATGTAGCTGAGGTTAGATGGAGGGACAGGGGCATGGCTAGGTGGGGGCTCATACTCCTCAGATGGGATGTGGTTATACTGAGTTTTGGTGTACTCGTGTAGGTTGGAAGGAGACATGGAGCCAAGGGACGAGTGCTGGCTGCCCACACTGGTGAAACTACGAGCTGTAGAGATGCGACTCTTTGGGGCCGGAACATCCTCTCTGAAGAACAAACCAAAATAAGTTATACTCGAAAGGCAGAAAATGTATTAAAGATCAGTGGAAATATGTTAACACATAGGGTAGAACATTTTTGAGTTGTGTATGAAACTGAACTTTTCCATCAGTGAGTGTGTGAACACAACTATTTGCATAATTTGCACCTGGATTTAATTTGTATATCCTGAGTCTCATGTTTATGTGCATCTGGAGCTAAGCTAAGGCCAGAAAACATTTGAAACACAAAACATGAACACCACAAACAACTTTTACTTGGGGATGGGTTGGGGATGGGTTTTTGACAAATCCTCTTTACCCCAGGCACAATAACAAATGACTTGTACAAAGGCAATAGGGGGCCCCAGAGAAGTACAAAAGGGTGGCTAGTGAGAGTCTGTCATGATTAGCACAGCATTTTTCACTAAACCAATGAAGCTAACGAAACAAGCACAAAGGAATTTTTCTCTAAATGTCTAACTTCTATATCTGTCTGTTTCACTATGAATCTTTGTTTATTAAATCAAGTTCTCGATCAGAATCAGAGTCTTATATAAATAAATACTGTGTTGAAAGTCCAGCAGCTCACTAATCACTAATGTCTAAGATAAAAAAAAAAAAGCACATTTCAAGATACAAAATTTAAAAGTTACAAATTACAACTTTGTGTTGTGATTCATTCATTCATTCATTCCACAATCCTCTTACTAGGGTCACGGGGGGGGTATCAAGTCTCATTACCTTCCACTTAATTCTCTATACATGTAATTTACATTAAATCCATGGTTTTGGACTGTGGGAGGAAACTGAAGAACCCGGAGAAAACCCACGCGGACAGGGGGAGAACACTGACTTTCCACCCAGATTGTGCTAACCACTAAACGTGCTAACCACTAAGCCACTGTGCAATCCTTTAGTTGTGTTTACTACCATGAATTTTTTTCCACTGTGTGCGGGTGTGTGTGTCTACCTGATCTCGTAGGATATCTCTTTCTCATACTTCCTGCGCTGGCGAGCGCGACAACAGCAGAACAGAATAATACCAAGGAGAAGCAGAAACAGTAATAAGCCGATTATTGATCCTGCAATTGCACCTGCTGTGTTTGGAGCTGCAAAAAAACAACATTTCTATTATTATTTTACCCAGATAGAATCGACAATCTGGATGCAGTTTTTTGTATGTATGCCTGTGTGTTTGTGTGTGTGGGTGTGTGACTAACGTTGTGTGATGTTGAGCTCCAACACACACTCATCAGTTCCGACTCTGTTCTGAGCAGAGCAGCGGTATGTCCCAGAAACATCAGCTGTCACATTACGTATCTTGACTGTTCCTGCAGCTGAATCTAACATGCAACACACACAGACATCAAGTCAGTAAGTCACACATAGACAACAGGTTTTTGCTGTATCAAAATTGTTACTTTGTGAATACAAAAAGTGTAATAAATACTAAAATTCTACATGACTATTTTTAAGTCACCCCAGTTAGCCCTAAACTAACCTTAAACCTAAACTCTAGGATTAGAGTTCATCGCAGGACTTACAAGGTCATGTACATGGTTATAATTGGTTTTAGAGTTAGACAACCTCAGACTCTTCTTTTATTTTTAATAATTTAGTTTTCTTTGTTCCTTTATACAAAATCATCCCATTTTTGGGAAATGTGCACCACTGCTTCACTAAGTAAGTTTCTTTGGTTTCCTTTGTAGCTTTTATTGTGTGTGTGTGTGTGTGTATGTGTGCATTGTACCCAACACAGCAGTAGAGGGGAGAAGTTTGTTGCCAGTGGTTCTCTCCCAGCTGTACTGCAGTGGACTTGTTCCATCAGTGGATTTGCACCTTAGGATCACCTCGTTTCCCAGATATGGAGTACCCTCAATAGAACATCTTGGTTTAGAGGGACGCACTGCAAGAGTGAGACAAGGAAAAGAACCAAAATAAAGCACAAGAAAGAGAAAGAGACAGAATGACAGAGGATAATGGAGAATAATACTCAGCAATGCTTTTAGACATTACAAGAATTAGAAAGGAGCAGAGACTAACAAAGTTAAGAGCTTCAGCTCTTACAATAGCGACAAAATTTGTATTTTATAAATAAGTTTTGTTTTTTTTTTGCTTACTGTCCTCCACATTTAAGCCACCCATGCAGTGAAACACACCTGTGAAGTGAGCAGTGTGCAGCCTTGTATACGTCGCCGAGGGAGCAATTGCGGTTAGGTTATCCTTGCTCAAGGGCACTTTAGCCATGGTATTTGGTGGGACCAGAACCAGGGACCTTCAGGTCAGAAGGCTGGTTTGTTGACCACAAGCTTATTACTGCCCCAAAGAGTAGGCTTGTTTCAGATGCAGCTCAAACTTTACTAACTAACCAATTCCTGCTTTACTAGTACCAACACAATTTTACAATAACACAAACTGAAAACAAACTGCATTATTATTTTTAAAGCTACATAAGATGTGTGTGTGTATATACGAACCCATGACAGTGAGAAGGACCTTCATGCTTCCAAGACCAGGAGCTTTCTTTACTTTACACTGATAGGTTCCAGTGTCAGAAGCCTTCAGGTCCATCAGGGTTATAGAAGCATCACCGTTTTTTGGGTCAGCAGCGTTAAAGTGCACACGGCCCTTCATAGGGGGGTAATAATCCACATATGCTCTGTCTCCCGAGTACAGGATCAACTGCAAGAAAAAAAAAATATTTTTTTTTATACATACATCATCAACCCCACTGATAGTCCACATACCACCCCAAACTCCTATACCTAAACCAACGCTAACCTTCCTAACAGCACAATATATGTAAATCTTTATCCGTATTAATCACACATTTACATTTAGTCATTTAGCAGACGCTTTTATCCAAAGCGACTTACAAATAAGAACATCACAAGTCACTAGTTATGAAGAAAACCAACAACACTGTATAATTATCAAACCTGATTGTTATATGATGCTGCACCTCCCCCCATTTTATTTATTTATTTTTTACAACAGGCATTTGTTAAAAAAGATGCGTCTTCAGTAGTTTCTTAAAACTAGGCATAGTGAAGAAGATCGTTCCACCATTTTGCAGTGGTGAATGCCACGGAGTGAGAATTAGCTCCTCAGTGAGGTGGAATTGCCAGGTGGCAATCATCACAGGAGCGAAGTGAATGAGCCAGAGTGTATTTTAAAAAGATAGAGTTATGGTAAGAGGGAAGATCCAGAAATGGTCCTGTGGGCCAGAGTCAGTGAATTATACTCAATGAGAACAGCTACAGGAAGTCAATCCCACAAGGTATAGGGTATTACAGTCTACATAATAAATAAATCTTATAAAATGTATTACTTAAACTCAATATAGAAAATGTTTGGCCCTCGCCAACTTCCGCATACAATGTCAGAGAACAAAAACAGATTTTAATATGCAGTCACTGTTTTAAAGTCACAGAATTAAACCATGATTCAGATCAGTGTTAGCAACTGGATAGATGGTTTCACATTGAACTCTGGAACACTTGGATAAAAAGAGTTCATGGGCGACCCAATGACTACAAAGTATCCAAGTTTTGTGGCTCCATAAATCTAAATCTATCTAAACCAGGGGTGCCCACACTGGCCCGAGATCTACTTTTCGACTGGACAGATCATCGAGATCTACCAAGGTTAACTTTTTAAAAAAAATTTTTTTAGGCTTTTATATTGAAACCTGTTTACACACACCATGTTAGTATTGTTAAATGGCTTTAAATTGCCATTTTCACAGATATTGCTCTTTTATTAAACACATTCCAGCAAATAGCATGACATTGGAACTTCTTTGCTGGGCGGCACGGTGGCTTAGTGGTTAGCAGGTTCGCCTCTCAGCAAACTGTGGGAGTTCTGTGGGAGGAAACCAGAGAACCCGGCGGAAACCCAAATGGACACAGGGATAATGATTTGCGACGCAGTGCTTCAGATTTAGGCACAGAGGCATGGCCCCGATCGACGTATTGGGCACCCCTGATCTAAACCCTTACCCCCACTATGCATGAAATTTATTTTGAGGTGTTTTTGCTGATATAATGTGTTTGGTTTTCTCCAAAAATGGCCCAGTACATTACAGCCAAATAGCTTATCCAAAGGACATTGTTCCAGGATTTTTGTTCAGCTTTGTAAGTGTATTTTCTGTACTGAGGACTAAAAACACATATATGTTTATGATCAGCCTGTTAACTGCTCAGCTGAACTTCATCTATCCTGAAAATGTTTAATAATTAGTTTATACAGAATATCAGTATGACACCTAAAGTTGCAAAAGTTCATTATACACCTCCATTACGTTAATACAGCCTGATTATATTAAGGCACAACAATGATTGAAACATTCAGATTCCCAACATTACATTTACATCTGGCATGAGATTAAAATTTTAAATATATAAACTGTGTGACATGGACTGTGCTTTCAAAAGCCTTCACACAAGAACCTGCATTTTCTTATAAAAAAAAACAAACAAATAAAACAAAACAAAAAAAAACTAATAAAAATACACAGAGGGTTGTGTTGCTGAGCTCACTGTTATCTGATCTGTGTGTGTGTTTGCTCAGTACTTCATTTGTAATGCAAAGGCAGAAATTCACATGACCAAGCACCTTTGGTTACACAGCCTGATCCTAACACGCAGAGTTCTGAATCCAGCAGCTAAAATATTCAGCACTTGCGAATTGTACATGTAGAATTTCACAGTGTTGTACTCATAATCTGAAATAACACACAGCCCATAATATTCCTACACCACAAAGTACACTTATTTACTTAAAAGCAGAATACTTGCCTTCAAAACACAAACTCTGTCCACAAAAGGGTAATTGTTACAAGCATTTTTACCATTTTACGAATGGAAATAGGAGTCTGAGTTTTCATCGATTTAAAAAAATAATGCTCATGGATTTTGTACTGGAATTTTATTAAAAAAAAAAAAAAAAACTGAAAAATAAGTCAGTGAGAGGTAAGCATCAGACTGTACTGCATTCTCATTGCTATGGTAACCACCATCCATTTACAGGTTACCCTCCTCTTTATATTGGTGATTATGTTCGAAGACAAAATGGCGAAACGCAAATCTAACCTGCAGTATTTAAATATGGATTCTCGTTCACTGAGAATAAGTTTCTCATTTTTTTAAAGTAATTGCTTTTAAAATCACATTGAATGTATATTTAAATGTGTTTTTAATGCTATTTTTCAAAAACAAATGTGTTTGGTTTGTATTCTATTAAAGTGGGTCACGACTTTAAAATGTGGGTCCCAGGTGGTAGAACCCCTGTGTTAGAACTTACTTGACCTCTAGCATTGGATTTGCTTATAATAATATATAAGGGGTTAGGTTCCCCCCACCACACTGAACTGTTCATACGTTTTACTATCTTTGATATGTTCAAACAATTTCTGTCGTTTTGAAAAAACTGGAGTTTTACCTTCATATTTTCCCTCATACTGTGAAGGCACTTAAATTGTTTAGCTTGGCCCTAAGGATCCGTCCACAGGATCCCTCTTTACTGAATATTCTCTCTCGATCACCCTTGTGTACTTCTGTTACCAGTCAACCATACAAGGCCACATTTTTTAAACTACAGACTATTCTGTGACCATTTCATGTACATTGTGTAGACACTCACACACAAACATATACTCACCACTTGTTCCACTTGCTGGTTGTCAGAGGGTTGAAGACTCCATTCTATATCCAAAGGTCCTGAATCTCCAGACGCTAAACTGAAACTGCAGGCCAACGTAACAGTCTCACCACTTGCCTTTTCTAGAGATGTTGGACCAGAAGAGGACACCTGCAACCCACTCACCCATCCTACACACACAAGAATTATAATTTCATATTCGTTCATTATCTCCCGCTTTATCCTCTATTAGGGTCGCGTGGGGTTCCCCATGCCCATCCAGGGGAGAACGTTTCGGGCGCTGGGCAGATAGACCCAGGACAGGGCGCCAATCCCTCGCTGGGCACACACTCACACACTCTATATGGGGCAATTTGGAGAATTCAATTGACCTGATCCATGTTTTTGGACTGTGGGAGGAAACCGGAGAACCCGGAGGAAACCCACGCAGACACGGGGAGAACATGGAAACTCCACCCAGATGGGGTTTCGAACCGGGAATCCCTAGTGCTGAGAGGCGAACGTAATACTTTTATGTATAAAATGTATTTATTTACATAAATTTATATTTTAATAAATATTATTTCTATAGGTTACATACTGGATAAGCTTTTTTTTTCTGTTATTAGTAATGCAATTAGTAGCATTTAAGTTTTAATTTATTTATTTATGTAGCACATTTTAATATAGTACATTGGCTTAAAGCAGCTTTACAGTATTCCAAAACTGAACCCTTAAGGAGCAATCCAATTGAATATTGGTAAGTAAACTGCCTGATGATGTTGATTTTTAAGGAAGAAACCTTGCAAGAACCGAGGCTCATTGGATGACAGATCCTCCTTGAGCTACTGGGCAGCATCCACAGTGCAGGACATCAATGCACAGATTGTGTAATAATCAGATGCCAATTTCCAAAATTCAAAGAACTGAACCAGTTCAGTAAGGCCATCTTGGCAGGACTACAAGCCCCTAGAAATTCAATGGAAATCCAGGTTCTGTCTAGTATTTGTTGTTGCGACAGTGAAAAAGTGTCAGCAAAGTTGATCAAGACAGACATTTTGAAAAAAGCTTTAGCACAGTGAGTCAGAACTGTTTGTACATTACATTTTACACCCTGTTAACTATTCAATCAAGAAAAACTGGTTTGAACACACACACAGCCATATTTACTACCTTTGAAGACAGATAACATTTTGTGAAGTTCTTTAATGTATAAAGAGCGGGGATGTAATAGGAAAACATATTAAAGATTCCTACTTCTGATGAGAGATTTTTTTTATCTTTTATTGTTGTTTATTTCTGTACTGTGGCTTTGAACTGCAGAAAGGTCAATGAATGCATTTATTATGGTATCAGTTATTAATGTCATTAAGTATCCTCATCTAAATGTTTTTAATTAATCATATCATTATAAAGCATCTCCTTTTAAATCCCAACAAATGGAGAGGTATATCTGCAAAGACTACACTATTAAAAGTAATAAAATCACATTAAACAAACAGTTTCTTTACATTTGCCTTGAAATTCACCAGATTATTTAGATTATTTAAAAAGAATGCACTTTTATTTAATGTATGAGTACTTTATTTGCCCCTGGAGAATATAGCAGATTATGCATGGGAAATTGCATTGGAGCATAGAGGATGAAATGTACTGATGTTCCTCACTTTATCGCAGATCACTTTTCGAAAGTTGTTTTTTAAAATATCTAATTCTGTATCAGAGTTTTTTTCAATATAGTGGGATTTTGCGCTACACATGTTGCTAAAATTATGTAGGTTTAACAGTTTAGAAACTGTTTAATAGCACATGAAGTGTTTATACGAATGTGTGAAAAATTTATAAAGCGTCTCATAATAAATTAATTATAATGCCGTAACCCTCGGCAATATTTAAGAGATTACTGTACATGCTCATTGCTTCAGTAATGGTTTTGGATCGGCCTCATTTTTCATCTCAGGAGTGGAGGACTGAGCGCACACTCATTCACTTATGAAAAAAAAAAAAATTAAATTTAGTCAAATTAGGTAGTGGAGATTAATCATTGGGTTACAAGTTTATGAGCTCTGGATGTCAATGTAGATAATTCTGCTGAATTCGCCTTTCCATATGTTTCTGAAAAAATTCCCAACTGCTGCACAACACAGACAAACCGTTCGAGTGACCCGCGTTGCTTTGGTAAATCGCAGGAACCCAAAATCCAACCACATGGTTAATTCGAATAAAGATATGTAACCTCCAAGTACTGTTACAACCCTAGTGTTAAAGTTTCAGCCTCTTGTAATCAATGAGCCTAAAGCCATGTGTGAATCTTTAGGGTGTAGCTATTTATTATTTTGGATTAAGGTTTTGTTTGTGTTTTTAAGAAATCTAAATAACTGATGACAGAGTGTGGCAATGTGGTTCTAGTCCTGCAGCTGTGAAACAATGATGAAACTGTTGTTCTAGCACAGTACAAAAGAACATAAGCAAGGTTCTCTTGAGAGATTATTTGAGAACTTCTCCAGTCTACATTAACAATGATTAGAACCACTGACTGGAAGAATGGTACGACTCACACCGGTTTGTTGTTTCACTTCAATTTGGGGCCAGATGGATATCATGTGGATGTCTGCAGTCTTGGGCTATACTACTACTACTACTATAACTTTCCGAGCAGCAGATACTGACATGAGATCTTTATTTTTAAGTACTTCATAATACTGAAAATAAAAATAACTATTATTAAGATTTTTAAACAATTAGTTTTATCTGTGAGCCAAGTGTTGTTGAATCTAGCTCAATGGTTGACATTTTGGAAAGTACTCATGACTATAGGTACTCTGTCCTTCAAAGCATGATGTCATGATGCTACAGTTATGACCTGCATCTCTGTTTTATTTTATTTTATTTTATTATTTATACATTAGTATCAGAAAAAAAACATTTGCACTACCAGGCTGTCCAACAGGGTTAAATCTTGTCAATCAAGAGCCAAAAGGTTTGAACCTCGGTTCTCTTAAAGTTATCATTTATTGGTATTCTTAGCTGTTCAGTCTTTATAGATTGTATATGGCTGCTATTAGATGAAAGGGATCCATGCTTAAAAGCTATTTAAATAAAGCAAATTAAAGATTTTGCCCAATGCAGTACATTTAAATTAGAAAGTGTGCTAAATTTGAAACAAGCAGAATCTGCAGCAAAATGACGGGACATTTTAAACCCTGTCAATGTGATTGAATGTGATTGGATTTTATCAAAGATTAAACTAGCAGGGTTAATAAGCATCAAAATATTACAATTGGTGTTAACTACATTTTTAATGGATAAATGAAGATACTATTCAACCTGATGTTTAAAATGAAATAATTTAATAATTTTGTTCTTATAATTTTTTTTGTTTTTACTGGTGCTCATAGAACGCATTGTTTAGTTGCAGTTTTTAACTTTATTCATTGTTTGTTTTGCGTGTTTATTTGTGTATTGTTCAAAATAGTTTATCATTTTACAAAAAAATATTGTTTATTGACTGTAGCTGCTGCAATAATTTAACTTATTTACACATATTTACGTATACAGCCATGTTCCAAGAAAGATGTTCTATGGGTATTTAAAGGAGTATAGTGTACATGTGTTTGAAAAAACAGGTTTGTGTGTGTAAAAGAGAGAGAGTGCGTGTTTGTGTGTTAATATATGGGATTCATTTGCAGTGTTGTCACTACCTGATCCTTTGTCTAGAAACTGTTGCTAGGAAACCACGCAGGTTAAAAAAAATGTGACTTGAGGTGGAGTACATATGTGTGTGTGTAAGAGATGTTAAGAGTTTGTGACATTTGTAGCTCTTAGCCTCTGAATCAGCAGGTGTGTTCAACTCATTCCCATCAGCACGGACACAAACACACAGCCACAGAGAAGAGAAGAGAAAGAAGAGAGAGGGAGAGAGAGAGAGAGAGAGAGAGAGAGGGAGAAAGAAAGAAAGAAATAAAGAAAGAAAGAAAGAGAGAGACAGCAACACAGCCACAAAAACCCACACACTAATGCTGACACAAATGCACAGGCGTAGATGCACACATGTACACTGGGTGCAGAATTATTTGGCAAGTTCTATTTAAGAGGATTCTTTTTATTATTGAACAACAACAATGTTCTCAATTAACCCAAAAGACTCATAAATATCAAAGCTTAATATTTTTGGAAGTTGGAATGTTTTTTTTTTAGATTTAGTTATTTTAGGAGGATATGTGTTTGTGCAGGTAACTATCACTGTGCAGAATTATTAGGCAACATAATAAAAAAACAAATATATACCCATCTCACTTGTTTATTTTCACCAGGTAAACCGATAATCACAACAGAAAATTTAGAAATAAACATTTCTAACATTCAAACAAAACCAAAAACAAATCAGTGACCAATATATCCACCTTTCCTTACTATGGCACTCAAAAGCCTTCCATCCATAGATTCTGTCAGTTGATCAGTATACAATCAGCATTGCGTGCAGCAGCCACCACAGCCTCCTAGACACTGTTCAGAGAGCTGTACTGTTTTCCCTCCCTGTAGATCTCACATTTTATGAGGGACCACAGGTTCTCTATGAGGTTCAGATCAGGTGAATAAGGGGGCCATGCCATTATTTTTTCTTCTTTTAGACCTTTATTGGCCAGCCACGCTGTGGAGTATTTGGATGGATTTGGATGGAGCATTGTCCAGCATGAAAATCATGTTTTTCTTGAATGACTTATTCCTGTACCACTGCTTGAAGGTGTCTTCCAGAAACTGGCAGTGGGTCTGGGAATTGAGCTTCACTCCATCCTCAACCCGAAAAGGTCCCACAAGTTCATCTTTGATGATACCAGCCCATACCAGTACCCCACCTCCACCTGCTGGCGTCTAAGTGGAGCTATCTGCCCTTTACTGATCCAGCCTCGGGCCCATCCATCTGGCCGATTAAGAGTCCCTCTCATTTCATCAGTCCATAAAACCTTTGAAAAATCAGTCTTAAGATATTTCTTGGCCCAGTCTTGACATTTTATCTTCTGTTTCTTGTTCAAAGGTGGTCATTTTTTAACCTTCCTTACCTTGGCCATGTCCCTGAGTATCGAACACCTTGTGCTTTTTGATACGTCAGTAACATTGCAGCTCTGAAATATGGCTAAACTGGTGGCTAATGGCATCAACTCAGCTTCACGCTTGATTTTCCTTAATTCATGGGCAGTTATTTTGCGCCTTTTTTTTCAACACACTTCTTGCGACCCTGTTGGCTATTTGACAGAAATGCTTGATTGTTCGGTGATCACGCTTCAAAAGTTTGGCAATTTCAAGACTACTGCATCCCTCTGCAAGATCTCACAATTTTTGACTTTTCAGAATCCATCAAATCACTGTTCTGACCCATTTTTTCCAAAGGAAAGGAGGTTGCCTAATAATTAAGCACACCTTATATAGGGTGTTGATGTCATTAGACATCTTAGACACCTAATAATTCTGCACAGTCTATATATAAACATAAATTATAAAGTTGTGTGTGTATGTATATTCAACTAATAATTTTAGTTGTTGTGACCACCTCAAAGTACTGAGTATGAGAGGGATTGTAACGAAACATGACTTATTTGAAATCATGTATTTATTATTGATTAAACAGTCCTGATGGTTCTGTTACAATAAGAATTTAACATATTCAAATATAATCTTCACATTATGGACTAACCAACTGCCTGCGAACTGCCAGGAGTCGTCACCCACAATAACTAGGTCCCATACCACTAAGACAGTAATTAAGTATCACAGTGAGCAAAAAACAAAAAGTGTGCCAAAAAAAAATCTCATTAATAGTATTTATATCTCAAGTAATGTAAGAAACACTTTTAAGTTAAAACTTGGGTTATTAAACATTAGGTCACTTTCATCAAAACCAGCTATAGTTCAATAAATAATTACTGATAACCTCCTAAATGTCTTTTGTCTCACAGAAACTTGGATTAGGGTCAATGAATATTTAGCATTAAATGATGCCTCTCCATCTGGTTATACTTATACTCATAAACCATGTCTTAGTGGACGAGGAGGTGGATAAATTAATCCAATCTAATGCAACTTATTACCGTATACCGCCCTCCCGGCCCATAAACAGAATTTATTAAAGAATTTGGTGAATTTCTTTCTAACATAGTAATCTCATCAGACAAGGCCTTAATAGTCGGTGACTTCAATGTTCACTTTGAAAACCCACTAGACTCATTTAAATTAGCCTTTGACTCTATGCTCGATTCCATGTGCGTTACTCAAAGTGTGGTTGGTGAAACACATCTCTGTAAACATACATTAGACTTAGTTTTATCACATGGTATTAACATTAATAATTTAACTATTGTTCCACTAAGTGAGGTCATCTCTGATCATTATTTGATAACCTACGATTTAGAAATTGATATTGATCCAGTCATTAAACCATGATATGATATGAAGTGTACAATCATTTCCTCTACTGCTGCGCCATTCCTACAACATTTACCTGAATTAAACATTAAACCAGCATCAGGACCTAATGAACTTGAAAACACAGCTGAATACCTTAAACATGTATTTTCTACAACCCTAGACAGTGTCGCTCTACTTTAACTAAAAAGGATTAAAGATAAAAGACTTGTTCCATGGTTTAATGATCAAACACATGCCCTAAAACAAACCACTAGAACCATGGAGCGTAAATGGAGACAAACTAAATTAGAGGTATTTAGGGTTGCATGGAAGGACAGTATGAATGAGTACAAACATAGACTCAATGCAGCGAAGACTAAATATTATTCTGAATTAATAGAGAACAAAAACAACCAAAGATTCCTCTTCATTACCATTGCCAAATTAACTAAAAGTGCTACTAAATCAGGTTCACAGATTCACTCAAAGTTCAGCAGCAATGATTTCATGAATTTCTTTAGTGATAAAATCGAAAACATAAGACTTAAATCATCTAATGCATCATGTAGCATAACCAATAATCAACCCTCAACGATTTCTGAAAAATCTAGTGGTAGAAAAAATAATATAGTACAAGAGTTAAATTCCTTTAACCTCATATCTAAAAAAAAGAGCTCGTCTCATTATTTACACAATCAAAGACAACATCCTGTTTGTTAAACCCAATACATACAAACCGGCTTAAAGACCTCCTACCAAATATTACAGAGCCTTTTATAAACATTATAAATTCATCACTTAAAATAGGATGTTCCCAAAAATCTGAAGTGTGCAGTTATTAAACCATTACTTAAAAAAACTAATTCATATCCTGTAATACTGTCCAACTATAGACCAATATCAAACTTTCCTTTTGTCTCTAAAATCCTAGAAAAAAATTGTGTTCAACCAGCTGAATCGCCATCTTCTAGCTAAAAACATTCATGAAGTTTTTCAGTCAGGTTTTAGGTCTTATCATAGCACTGAGACAGCCTTAATTAAAGTCGTTAATGACTTATTAATGTCCTCTGACAATAACCAAATCTCTTTTCTTGTATTATTAGATCTTAGTGCAGCCTTTGACACTATAGACCATAACATTTGTAGTTGATAGATTAGAAAACAATGAGCGCATTACAGGATCTGCACTCCAGTGGTTTAAATCCTACCTGACTGATCGATATCCATTCACCTGTGTTAACAACCAATGTTCTGATCTTGCTAAAGTTAAATATGGTGTGCCTCAAGGATGAGTTCTGGGTCCACTCCTATTTGCGTTATATGTTTCCACTGGGATCAATTATTCGTAAACATGGAATCAGTTTCCACTCTTATGCAGATGACACACAGTTATACATTTTAGCTAACCCTAATAATGCTTGTTCAGTCAGTAAGCTCGAGGACTGAATCCAAGATATTAAAATATGGATGTCAAAAAACTTCCTACTACTAAATTCTGATAAAACAGAGTTTCTGATAGTTGGACCCAAGGACAAAAACAAAGCTTTTCACACCATGTTAAACCTTGATAACTCTTTAATTAGACCCAGTTCAACTGTAAATAATCTCTGTGTCATTATTGTGAGATCTCTCCTTTACAAAGCACATTAGCAATATTACTAGAATTGCATTTTTTCACCTTCGTAACATTTCGAAGCTACGAAATATCCTCTCCCTCCATTATGCAGAAAAACTAATTCATGCTTTTATTACCTCAAGGTTAGATTATTGTAAATCACTTCTGACAGGATGTTCTAATAAATCAATACATAAATTACAACTTGTGCAAAATGCTGCAGCTAGAGTTTTAACTAAATCCAGAAAGTTTGATCATATCAGTCCTGTGTTGTCAAACTTATACTGGCTACCAGTTAAGTTTCGTATTGAGTATGTAGAATTTTATGTTACCAATAAAATTTTGTAAATCAGGCTCCACAGTGCGGCTGAAACTAACGATTATTTTGATAATCGATTAATCGGTCGATTATTTTTTCGATTAATCGATGAATCGGATAAATAAATATTTTTTTTTACATGTCTTTACATTTATATTTAATTATTTAGCAGATGCTTTTATCCAAAGCGACTTACAAATTAGATCACAAGTCAGTAGTTATGAAGAAAACCATCTACACTGGTCAATAAATGTCTGGTTTTATTTACAGCATGAATTTAAGGCATCCAAGTAGCCCAGAGACAATTAAACACAAATCTCAAACACATACTGACAATATTTAGCATACTGTGAAAAAAATATACTAAATTAGACAAATTTGAGTCACTCTAATATGTTACCTAATTCCCCTTTAAATGCAACTAATTCATCCTCACTCCCATAGTGTGCAGTGTCTTCACTCATATTTTATCAAATAATTAAAATGTGAAGCTTGCACATTTAAACACATATTAAGCTGTTTAGGGGTGGGGGGGTTTAGTAAAATTATTCTATAATATAGTATTATATATAATATGTTTAAGTTAACATTTCCTTTAATAAATGAAAATCATAATAAAAGAAACAATGTATCATCTAAACATCCCTCACTTAACAACAAAAGTAAATTACAAATAACATGATACTCAGTTGCCCTCAGTAATGAACCAAATATTGTTCATTCTGTAGCCTATTAGAAAAAAATTAATTAACAAATTAGCCAATAACAAAAAAATACCTCTTGTGTAAAATGTCAATTGCACACTGGGACATATGTGTCTGCTTTGCACACTGTGCACAAGGCTTCCCATTTGACTCGTCCCAGTCTGAAAGTGGGGAAACTCTTTGCGCTTCCACAAGCAACATGCGCTTCAGCATGTTGCTTGCGGACTGACACGCAGCACCGTGAGCAGGGCCCTAGTGCCTGTACATTTAATGATCCAATGAAGGTCATTTCAAAAACAGGACATTTCCTCACTTTAAAAATAAAAAACAGGATGTGAAATACGGACATGTCCCGGGAAATACGGACGTATTCGTATAACGGACGTTAAGACACGGACTCTGCCCGGTCTAATATTGTTACGTTGCACCGTTACATTGATTTACTGCAAAACTAAAGAACCTCGGGATGTTGTAGTGATTTATCTGCTATTAAGCTTCATCCTCTTCAGTGTTTGAGTTTCAGGTGGTGGATCATCACCGTGGTGCTCAGTGCAGGTTAATTCATTTTCGCAGAGCTGCATGTTCCATGTTCTTTATTAGTCTGCAGCGTAAAGCTTCCGCAGTTTTTATTTAAACGGAAGCTTTTTCAACATTGGCTGTGTTTCATTTCTACGATTTATCAACTTGTTTTGTAGACTCCGCCTCGTTCTGTTCAACCCGCAATTTTTTTCCAGTGTTATTGAAGCACTGCAGGTGACGCAAGTGGTTACGACATTGCTAGTAACGCGGAAATAGTGCGACCCGACGAATCAATAATGAAAATTCGTTATCGATACTTTGGATAACCAATTTTTATCGATTTTATCAATTCGTTGTTGCAGCCCTACTTCACAGTATCTGAGTGAGCTGATTCAATTCTATAAACCAACACGTGAGCTCCAATCTCAAGGTGCTGGTTTACTCTTAGCTCCTAGAATAAATAAAATTAATGCTGGTGGGAGAGCATTCTCCCACAAGGCTCCTCAACTTTGGAATAGCCTTCCAGTTACTGTTCGTGATTCTGAATCACTATTAATCTTTAAGAATAAATTAAAGACACATTTATTTAATCTTGCAATGAATTACTTATTAACTAAATGCTATGCTTTATTATTAGCTCTAACTGCCTTCCTTGTCTGTTTCTTTTGAGGTGACTGGCTTCCTGGAGGTGTAGTCAGATCTTCATCCATGGCTCTGCCGACGAATACTGGATGGAACCTGAATATTAATTGCACTGGCGGTCCTGCAGGACCCCCTTAATGGACTCACATACAGTTTTCCAGTTGTTAGAGTTTTTTTCTATTTGTTAAATATCTGTACATGGCTCTCCTACACTGCTGTTGCTGCCTGGCCGCTGAAGGAGGAGGAGTCCCCCACTCAGTATTGATCCTCCCAAGGTTTTTTCCTTAAATAACAACATAACGGAGTTTTTTCTTGCCAATGTTGCTTCGGGTTGCTCTTTGGGGGTTTAAAGGCTTTTCATTCTGCTTTGTGACAATATACAGTTGTAAAAAGCACTATATAAATAAATACCTTAAACATTATTATTGATTATGATTGCCCAGTCATTCAAAGAAGATGAGGCCCCATTGAGCCTTGGTCCTTACAAGGTTTCTTTCTTTAAAGCCAAACAAATACCACAGATTTTTCTTGTCACTGTCACTTCAGTTTGATCTTTGAAACCTGAACAACTAAAAACACTAATACATGATAACAGTGCAGACTGTTATCAGGGTTAAAATATTGTGAAGATGCTTCAATACAATGTACTACTGGGAGTCATATAAACTCTTTATATAAATAGTATATACATTTAAAGAGTTATAAACTGAACTCTATCAGGGTCCTCTTTTCAAAATCTGTACAATAAAAATATCACAAGATATTAATCAACATCAGTTAAAAGGAAGTGCATCAGTCAAAATTAAGCTCAAGGTTCAAATCCAATAAAATGTTTTTCAAAAAAACTAAACAGGTTTCTATAATATTACAGAAAGTGATTTAATAGAAAGAAACTTATTATTCTTCTACAAGTTTCACATTCCAGATGTGTACAGGTCCCACATACCTGTACACAACTCTCCATACCTGTTTAATAAGTAACCACACACGCACACTCAATTACATTAGTGTCACTGTAGTACTGAAAATTATACACCACCGTCATAAATCATCAAATATCAGAGGACTGAGTAAAGGGGACTAACTAAGTATGTAAAAAAAAACCCAGAAAGACTACAATCTGTAATTGTAGAACTACAACGTTCATGTATATGATGAGTGGAGGAGACGTAAAGGATTAATCATAGGATTAGAATTAGTGATGTGAATATATTAAAGTGAATAGCGAGTTTATTTTCAAACTAAAAACAAAAAAAAGCATTGGCATGACAAATAGTAATATTCATATTTCCAAAGCAATCTCTGAGTGAATGGGTGTACATACTTACCATCTGCTAAGCCCCTCCCTGCCTGCCTCACTTCTTTTCTCACTATTATATTTTATAAGCCAAATGTACTGTTAACTATCAGAATTATGAAAAGAAAAAATAAGTGAGACATAAAAAGTGAGCAGTAAAAAGAAAGATTAATTAATCTCTTTATTATCCAATACTTCTGCCAGTCATTCGGTTGTTATGAACCTTACTGTGGGGGTGGGGGAGCGGGAGGCGATACGCACAGAAACTACCTGGTTTCTGTCGAAAACTAATTTAAATAAACATTTACGCACAACTATTTGTAAGCACGCACACGCGTTTACACACATAACTAAAACGTTTAGTTATCTTACTCTTTTGATAAATCTATAAGTACATTGTTCCATTAAAGTATTAGAACCAGTTGACGTGCTAATGAACCGATTTGTCTAAGTTAAAGACTAAATAAAGACTCGGTTTAAATTTACAAGTAAATGACTTGTAAGAATACTAACAACGATTTACATACATTTGTAAGCTTTTTTATAGAAGTGAAATATTAATTCAAAATCAGTTAAAAAAAAGAATAAAGATGGTGTTACCTGCGAAAAGATTAAGAAATAAAACTGAGGAACACAGCGGCTTCATGTCCAGTTAAAGCTCCTCTCCTGCTCACACAGTCGGAATAAAACAACGCGACCCCGCTACGGACTGTTCACCTTAATAAAGTAACTGCAAAGAAAAGTCTCGATTTAATTGAAGCTTCTTTTCTTTTGTCTTTTTTCCGCGTCACTCGACGCTTCGAAAAAATTTTTTTTCCCTCTCTCGGTCTCGCAGTCTCTCAGCAGGTGGATTCAGTTCGGTATTTGGAATGCGCAACGTCACTTCCTGCACTGAATAAACGGCACAGTCTGATCCGCCCTCTGCAGGTAATTAACATTTACTGCAGCACAGCATCACATTCATTTGTGTGTGTGTGTGTGTGTGTGTGTGTGTGCGCGCGCGCGTGCGCGCATGCGAACTTGTTTTTATTTCCTCGGGCACAAGCAATAAAACTGATAGAAAATTTTTAAGTATCTGACATTTTCCTGAATTTTTCAAACCACTCCATGAGGTCAAAAACCAGAATTATAAGTGTGTATGTATAGGTAGTGTATGTCAAAGTGCGTTAATGAAAATAAAGTGAGTATATATGTTTGGTTAATACCCTTGTTCACAATACAAGTGTTCATCATATTAATCCATTCCTCGCTGTAGCTCAGTGGTTAGGGCATTGGGCTAGCAATCTGAAGGTTGGCAGTTCAAATCCGATGTCCACTGAAGTTACCAGTGTGCCGTCATGGCTCCAGGGATGTTGTGATTAATCCTGTGTTCAACTTGTAAGTCGCTTTGGATCTGCTACATGACCAAATGTAATGTAATGTAAATATAATACATCCATCCATTATCTTCCACTTTATCCTCTACTGGGGTCCACTATGCCTATCCAGGGGAGAACGTTTTGGACGCTGGGCAAATACATCCAGGTGAGGGCGCCAATCCATCGCTGGGCACACACTCACTTACACATGTTTTTGGACATCGTTTTTCGTTCTACGGAGAAAGGGAGAACATGGAAACTCCACCCAGATGGAGATTCGAACCAGGAATCCCTAGCGCTGAAAGGCGAACGTGCTAAGCCAACAGTTTCAGTTGACTAATTTATACCTTATAAATGACTTATAAATGATTTCTGATTGAATAGAATGATAAAATGATAAAAGACACATCCACCTGTTGATAAGAGTCAGAACTGTCCCTTTTTCTGCATGAGTTTTACCACGATCCCCCCGATCATTACTTGATTGCTGGCAAAGTGTAATGTTATGTTCCAATAAACGGTTAGAAGTCGGCAGCTTTGTTCCAAAATAATTTAATGCGTTTTACTGAATAGTGTACAGGAAAAATAGAGACAAGAGCTCTGAATTCTCAAATATCCCGCTTCGGTATATAATCCTTAGCTGGGTGGTCTTTCTTCTGTTTGGGTGAGTATGAATGAACCTTCCATATACAGTACTCACCTGACAAATCAGGTCCCCAAACAACCTCCCATCCTGGAAAAAAGACCAAACCTGATTGGCCAGCCTCTTTGGAACCCTAATTTTCTATTTACATGGCGACACTCCTATCGTTGGAGCATGGCATGCATTTCTTCCAGGACAGATGCACCTAGTACTCTGAGCTTGAACAAAACCTGAACTGTGGATTGGCTAGATAGAAAGACATGATACATTCTGATGAAGACGAAAGTAGTGGAATATTGTTTATGGAACTAAAAAGGACTATATATTGTGTAGAAATAATGAAACTTGTGTTTTAGTGAATAAATAATAATTGTGTATTATTATTATGGTTTGCACTATGTCATGTTTGATATGTATATGATCATCTTCTAAATGTGGTTTTTTATAGATGAGGTACACCAAGCTAGGATAAATCATATGGTAGATTTATAAAACATTGCAGATTTCTGACATATAACTACTTATTAGCATAAACACTGTGATCCCTTTCAAGTGGAAGGACAAATGGTCTGTATGAGAAACTCGACCAGCCTTTGTCTTTCAAAAGATAACAGGAACCAGCCAGCATGATGCATCACACCTATGGCTCCTTACAAACAATGCAGTTCATGGCATATCAATGTAGAATCTAACCATTTGTCCCTAAAACCGGTTCTAAAATAGGACGAGGCGAGGCAGATGTCCCCGTGGACGAGCCGAGGCAGACGCCCCCTGTGGACACCCACTGTGGACGAGGTGAGGTGGATGTCCTGTGGCTGCGTGATGTGGCGGATGCCCTCTGGTGGCGTGTGGCCCCTGGACGGGCTCGATGATGGGCAGCCCCTTGGCGGCCTAGGTGCTCCGCAAGTTGTTATCCGGTTCGGTGACGTGAGTTATTGGTGGGTGCGCGCGCCTGAGGGCCCTTGAAAGGTGCGCGCGCTGGAGGGGCTCCGGAGGGTGCACGCTGGAAAGACCTCAGATGGTGCGGGCTCTGGAAAGGCTTTAGAGCTTGCGTGCGCTGCAGGGGCCTCACAGGATGCGCGCGCTAGAAAGGTTTCAGAGGATCCCGTGCTAGGGAAGCTTCAGAGGGTGTGTGCGCTGGAGAGGCCTCGGAAGGTGAGCGCGCTGGAGAGGCCTCAGAGTGTGTGTGCGCTGGAGAGACCTCGGAAGGTGTGTGCGCAGGAGGGGCTTTGGCGGGTTCCCACGCTGGATGGGCCTCGGCGGGTTAGCAGCTGGATGGGCCTCGGCGGTAATGGCACGGAAATGGGGAGGCTGGCAATACCTGCCAGGCTGGTGCCCTAGGCTGGTAGGCTGGTGTGGGTGGCGCACTCTGGCAGGCTGGCGTGGACCAGCAGGCTGGCATTACTGGTACACATGGGCATGTGGGTAAGAAGAGCGTCATCTGGCTGGTCGGCCACGTTAGCACATGCAGTGCCGCGCTCTTTAGCCACCACCTCCGCCATGGGATCACCATCTTGCATACAAAACATATAAACCCCCACAGCCAGACCCAGAGACAGAGCAACAGAGGAGTAAGTAAGATAACGGGGAAACAGACAGGACAGGGAGAACAAAGGGGTCAAGCACATTCACGCCACACGCATCCTCACACACCTCCTCAGTGTACAACGGTAACACCCCCTGGCAGCGCGACTCAGACAAGGCACGCTCGGGCTCGGTTACGGACACTGCACGTGTTTCACACCGGGCTCCGCAGCATGCACGCTGCATCTTGGCTCTGTGCTTACGGCGGGATCCGCATCTGGGTTTTGCGTCAGGGGGTTTAATGAACCGGCCCAGACTGTCAGTCCAGAACTCCTCAGAATTCCGGAGGGTGCGCATCGGCAGAATATGACCATACAGGTATGATTCGTCCGTCTTGTCATCTGCGATCTCGATGATATCGAGACCCTTCTCAGCGCAGAGCAACTCGTACCCACTCCTCCACGTGAACTCATCCTCAGAGTCATACAGCGAAGCTACCATAACAGCACAGTAATAACGGTGGCGGCAAGACAGGTACTGCAAACTGACGCACTCGCGTACACGACGGAGGGCACCACAAGTACACGGGTTTACAGCCCCGGCCACAACAGAATAAAAAATAAATAGAAAACGCTTACCTGGGCTCAGCACTCCCCAAAATTACTGGCATGTCATTCTGTCATGCTCGCTTACCTCGGGAGGAACGGCTGAACATAGGAAGCGCAGAGCCGAAGCGCGCTGAAGGGAGCCAGGCATAACAGGTAGCGGCAAAACGGGTTTTATTTAAAGGTGTATAGGAACACCAAAAGCAGAGAGGTAACCAAACACAAGCTGACATTAAAGTAACAATGTGCACCCCGGAAACACCAGATATAAATACAAAAAAAACCCAACCACATGCACAAAAACAAACCAATGAAAGAAACAAGTTAATTAACTTAAATGCAATGGAAAGACAAGCTAATTATCCTAAAACCCTAGGCACCTGTTACACCATTAAGATAAATTAACCTATTTAGTGCGGAAAAGCACTTGTGTAACTAAAGGTCCATTTAAAAAAAAAAATTAGAGTCAGACATTTTAATTAATCAACATATATTGAATATTTGTCTATCTCTTATTCTCTGTTATTTGGTAATGGGACGTGGAGGACTTTATTAAAATTATATTAATATTCAAACATCCTACAATTGTAAAAAGAAATTCAACAAAAAGCGTTATTGGTTTTATTGCTCAAAATCACTTTGTAAGATGGCAAATTCATAAGAATGAGCTGGAAGTAGCATAGGCTCTTAGCTTCAGTGGTTAGGGCATCTGCTAAATGACCGAATGTAATGTAATGTAATGTAAAGACATTAGAATGCACCCGGAAATTTTATCGACTACCTGAAGGCACATTACAACTTGTAAAATTAGTAAAATGTTCATGGCCCTTGAGCAGGGAAGAATTTCAAAATTAAAGGGCAGAAACCTTGAAGACATAATCCGACATGAGTAGGTGCACAATGCCAACCTGGTACTTGGTGCCAAAACATGGTGCCCTTCTAAACCCATTTGTTCCCAAGTTTGTGTACACTATGCAACACCAGATATGCCACATGCCCCAACCCCCCCCAGGAGTTAACCATCCCGGAGACCACAGTCCATACAATGCTGGTAACTGATGCTCGCGTTGAGGTCTTTACATGCTATTGAAACAGGTTCCGTCGCAACCAACTTGGACCTCCCTATAGTCACAACTGACGGGTCATATATATATATATATATATATATATATATATATATATATATATATATATATATACATACATACATACACATATACATACCCCTACATATTATATATATACATATACATACACACACATTTAAATATAAATAAATTAATAAAATAAAAATCTACATTGTGTTTTTACAAATCTCAGATGCAGTTTGTCATCATGAAGGACCGAACAAATTATATGTATATATGGTAGACATCGGACAGATTATAAATAGGCTACGTTAACTCCTTTCACTATTGTATTTTTGCATCCACGGGCTCCATTTTATATAAAACTTTTTAACCAAGCCCCTCAAAGTGGACTTGACCTTTTCCAGTTTACATCTTCCAGCCAGGCAGCAGCAGATGGAGGATTAGAGGACTTCCAACTTAGTAAAATTCTCCTGCGCGCTAAAAGCGTTGTGAATGCAATAATGTCAGATTGCTTATTGTTTAAAAAAACGGACCCATCAGACACTCCGAATATGGCTATAAGAGGGTGTGGTATCAGCTTCAGCTCTAAGACTTCACTTAATATTCCAAAGATTGAAGTCCAATATGTACTAAGTAGGGGACAAGACCAAAAAGTGTGAGCTAAATTCATTTATGAGCTAACTCTTTAATTAGACCCAGTTCATCTGTAAATAATCTCGGTGTCATTATTGATTCAGATCTCTCCTTCACAGAGCACATTAGCAATATTACTAGAATTGCATTTTTTCACCTTCGTAACATTTCGAAGCTACGAAATATCCTCTCCCTCCAAGATGCAGAAAAACTAATTCATGCTTTTATTACCTCAAGGTTAGATTATTGTAATTCACTTCTGACAGGATGTTCTAATAAATCATTACTGAAATTACAACTTGTGCAAAATGCTGCAGCTAGAGTTTTAACTAAAGCCAGAAAGTTTGATCATATCAGTCCTGTGTTATCAAACTTGCACTGGCTAACAGTTAAGTTTCGTATTGAGTACAAAATTTTATTGATAACATATAAAATTCTACATAATCAGGCTCCACAGTATCTGAGTGAGCTGATTCAATTGTACAAGCCAACACGTGAGCTCCGATCTCAAGGTGCTGGTTTACTCTTAGCTCCTAGAATAAATAAAATTACTGCTGGTGAAAGAGCGTTCTTCCACAAGGCTCCTCAACTTTGGAATAGCCTTCCAGTTACTGTTCGTGATTCTGAATCACTATTAATCTTTAAGAATAAATTAAAGACACATTTATTTAATCTCGCGTTTAATTAATCCCCTGTAGATAAAGATGTAGATCTGAGGCTTGGCTGTGCTGGGGGGTAATCTGTGATCAGTGTATGCTGGCGTTTCACAGCTTCACCCACCTCATCATTAATGGGGGGGGGGGGGTGGCACTGAAATGATGCTGTTCCTGGGGCGCCATCCCATCTATGTAGAGCCTACAGTATCTGCCTCTTTTAGTTATGCTGCTCTAGTCAGTGATGCCGGAGTCACATACTGCACTGTGTCAATAAATTAGTTATTAATTAAATGCCGTGCTTTATTAGCTCTAACTGCCTTCCTTGTCTGTTTCTTTTGAGGTGTGACCGGCTTCCTGGAGATCTTCATCCATGGCTCTGCCGATGAACACTGGATGGAACCTGATTATTAATTGGACTGGCGGTCCTGCAGGACGCCCCCTTAATGGACTCACATATAGTTTTCCAGTTTTTAGTTTTTCCATTTGTTAAATGTCTCTACATGGCTGTCCTACATTGTTGTTGCTGCCTGGCCGCTCAAGGAGGATGAGTCCCCCACTGAGTCTCGGTCCTCCCAAGGTTTCTTCCTTGAATAACAGAAAAGGGAGTTTTTTCTTGCCACTGTCGCTTCGGCTTGCTCTTTGGGGGTTTAAAGGCTTTTCATTCTGTAAAGCTGCTTTGTGACAATGTACTGTTGTAAAAAGCGCTATATAAATAAATAACTTGAACTTGAACTTAAATTCGCAGGAGAGAAAGAACACCTGCCACAGCTAGGGTCAAGCTTAGCTTTGCTTAAGTGAGCCCTGTGCAGGATTTTAAACTAAATGAGCCCCAATCCAGCACAAGATGATGATGGGTGGACCCTAGACAGTGTTTTTCCCCAAGTTTCGTCTGGCACCACTATGCCAAGTTCTTCCTCCCATCTTATTTTAGTCTTTTCTGGAATATTATTTTCTAGTGACATCAATTGAGAGTATAAACTTGAGATAAGCCCCCTAGTTTTAAATGTAAGAGTGAGCTTCTCCCACATGTGAATCTCTGGAAGATTAGGAAAAAATTGAAGTCACAAATCTGAAGGTATTTGAAGAAATTGTTAATTGGGAGGTTGTATTTTTGTGCTTAAATTATCAAAACTTTTGAGTATACCGTCCGAGTATAGATCTTTAACACGCCTGAGACCTTTCGGGTCCCATTGTTTAAATGCTGAGTTAGATTAGATGTAACGGGTGCCTAGGGCACCTGTTCCATGTTTGTTAATTTACTTTAATTAATGTCATTTAGTTAGTTTAATTATCTCTTTCCGTTGATTGGTTGTGTTGTGCACGTGATCGGTTTTCATTTGTATTTATTTCCTTCTTTCCCTGTCCTCGGTGCACTTCGTGGTTTAGTTTATGTTCACTCGTTGGTATCTTTGTTTTGTGGTGTTACTACACCTTTAATAAAATTCCATTTCCCTGCTACCTGCGTACCTGGCTCCCTTCAGCGCGTTGGAGCGCGACGGCTCTGCGCTTCCTATGCGCAGCTGCTTTAATCTCTAGGTAGGCGAGTGTAACATCACGAAGTGCCATTCAATTGGGGAGTCCAGAGCCCAGGTAAGCTCATTTTAAAATTTTTCTTTGCGGGGGCCGTATAGCGTATAGCCTCGTACTCGCGGCGCCCTCCGTCGTGACCGCGAGTGCGCCGCTATGCGCAGCCCGGCGTCCCGGAGCCGTAAGAACGGCTCCGATGTAGTGATATCAGAGTGGTATGACTCTGATGATGAGTTTATGTGGAGGTACGGGTATGAAGCGCTCAGTGCTGAGGAGGGCCTCGAGCTGGTCGAGGTGTACGATGAGGAGGTGGGCGAGTCATACCTGTATGGGCATATTTTGCCCATACAAACCCTTCTGAACTCTGAGGAGTTCTGGACTGATAGCCCAGTCCAGTTTGTAAAGCCCCCCGTCGTGAGATACAGACGCGGTGCGCGCCGCCGCCGCGGAGCCAAGACCGCGGAGCCAAGCCGCACCGGATCGCGCCGTGCCTGGGTCGCGCTGCGAGGGGGCGGTACCAAAGTTACCGCTTGTGTCCATTAATATGGAGGAGTGTGCCGGCAATGGGGTGAATCCGGGACAGTGCGAGACAGAGATCTTGGGTGTAGCGGTGGGGGTGTACCTCTACTGTGTGCAGGATGGCGATCCCGAGGTGGAGGTCCACCCAGCGTGCGTGCCCGCCGAGGTCCACCCAGCGTGCGTGCCCGCCCAGGTCCATCCAGCGCACGCCGCCCAGTCCATTGTCCAGGGGCCACACGCCGCCCAGTCCGTTGTCCAGGGGCCGCACGCCGCCCAGTCAGTGCACCAGTGGCACCCACCTCGCCACGCAGCCAGAGGGCGTGGCCCACTCCACATCCGCAGAGGGCATCCACCGAACTGCACAGCCAGAGGGCGTGGTTCCCTCCTGATCCGCCGAGGGCGTCCACCTTGACATAAAGCCACAGGGCACATCCCACGCCTCATCCGCAGAGGGCGTCCACCGAACTGCACTGCCAGAGGGCGTGGTTCCCTCCTGATCCGCCGAGGGCGTCCACCTCGACATAAAGCCACAGGGCACATCCCACGCCTCATCCGCAGAGGGCGTCCACCGAACTGCACTGCCAGAGGGCGCTTCCCTCACCTCGTCCGCAGAGGGTGCCACCGAACTGCATAGCCAGTGGGCTCGAGGAGGGCGGAGGACCCCCCCCTTCCCCCCCGGGGATTTTTATTTTATTTTTTTTTCTTGGTCGCGTCCTCCCGTTGCGCGACCGTAGGGGCGGGGGTACTGTAACGGGTGCCTAGGGCACCTGTTCCATGTTTGTTAATTTACTTTAATTAATGTCATTTAGTTTGTTTAATGATCTCTTTCTGTTGATTGGTTGTGTTGTGCACGTGATCGGTTTTCATTTGTATTTATTTCCTTCTTTCCCTGTCCTCGGTGCACTTCGTGGTTTAGTTTATGTTCACTCGTCGGTACCTTTGTTTTGTGGTGTTACTACACCTTTAATAAAATTCCATTTCCCTGCTACCTGCGTACCTGGCTCCCTTCAGCACGTTTGAGCGCGACGGCTCTGCGCTTCCTATGCCCAGCTGCTTTAATCTCTAGGTAGGCGAGTGTAACATTAGATGGAGGAAACAGATGGTTTTTGTGAGTTGGGCCCAAGTTGAGGCTGCGGTAAAGTTGAAGTGATTACGAAATTGATAAAAAAAATTTAACGTGGAAAGCACTACTGAATTGGACGTAAATTTATCTTCAATCTTCAATGGCAGGGAAGAATACACTAAAGCTGCGAGAGATGAGGAATGACATTACTGCTCTTTGAAATGAACCCAATCTACCTCTAGTTGGTGAAGCCAATAAAGTATCTTTTGGATATTTGATGCCCAATGGTAGTGAACAAAATTGGGAAGACCGAATCCCCCCTTCTCAGGGGTCTTTGAAGAACATGTTTATTAACCCTCAGAATTTTCCCATTCCAGATAAAAGAGGATAAACATTGATCCATTAGTTTGAAAAAAGTTTTAAATATAAAAACTGGTAGGCATTAAAACAAATAAAGAAACAGTATTGTCATCCTCACTGATTGTATTCTCACCACTAAAGTGAGTGGAAGGCTTCCCCATCTGTTCAGGTCAGTTTTCATCTGATTGAAAAGACACCAAATTTAGCTAACAGAGAAACAACTGCTGGGCTGACAGAGACAGGATCTGTGATATACAATAAGAGGTCATCTGCATATAAAGAAATGCGATATTCCAAATCTCCTCTTCTAATTCCACGGAACCAAGTAGATGATCTGAATGCAATAGAAAGGGTTCAATGGCTAATGCAAAGAGCAGTGGGGATAGTGGACAACCTTGTCAAGTGCCACGTCTAAGATGAAAATAATCAGAACTTTATTGGTTAGTTTTTACACATGCTAGGGGAGAATAATATAATAGTCTTACCCAACCTATGAACATACTTCCGAATCCAAATTTTTCCAAAATTTTGAATAAGAATGCCCACTACACCCGATCAAAGGCCTTCTCCGCGTCTAGTGAGACAACAACTTTTGGACTCACAATTTTGTATGGTGAGTAGCTCACATTAGCTAGCCGCCGAATATTGGAGAACAAATGGCGGTTTTTAATGAAACCTATCTGGTCTTCTGAAATTATATTGGGAAGAAAGGATTCTAGACGAGGATTCTAGGACTTTAGACAGAGTTTTCGTGTTTGCGTTTAGTAGGGAGATGGGGCGATTTGATCCACATTGGGTTGGATCTTTGTCTTTTTTAAGGAGTAGTGAAATAGACGCATGTGTCAGAGAATCTGGTAAATGGCCTTTGTGAAAAGACTCAAAGAATACCTCTAACAGAGGTGGAGTGAGCTTATCTTTAAATTTTTTTATAAAACTCTATCCATCCGGGCCTGGAGTTTTGCAACTCTGTGTTGCCATAATGGCCTTATTGAGCTCCTCCTGACTTATACCACAGTCCAGGAATTCTATTTGCTCTGGGGTAATTTATCTAGAAAACTTTCCATGCCTGAAGAATCTGAGGAAGTATAAAGAAAGGAGTAGAAATCTGTAAAAATTTTATTAATTTCTATTGGGTTGGTTGTTATATTTTGGTGTGCGTCTCTCATCTGAGGGATGAGTCTTGATGAAGCTTGACGTTTTAATTGATGTGCCATTAACCGACTAGCCTTATCCCCATTTTCATAATAGGTTGCACGAGTCTTATGAATCAGTTGTTCCGCATCCTTACTAAATAAAAGATTAAATTTTGTTTGTAATTCAATTCTAGGTTTATATAGTTCAGCAGTAGGTGTCTGAGAGTATTGTCTATTTAGATCTCGAATGGACTGTGACAGTGTCCTGAATCTACTTTCCCTATTGAGATGCAAAATGTATGAAATAATTAGACATCTGAGGTATGCTTTAAGGGTATCCCATAGTAATGAGTTTGAAACCGATTCTTTTTTGTTAGTTTCTAAAAAGAATTCGATATTAGTAGATATAAAATTACAGAATTTTTCAGCGGAAAGCAAAAGTGGGTTTAGTTTCCACGAAGGGGTAGATCTCACATTTAGGGGGAAACTCAAGTCCAGTAAAACAGGTGAATGATCCGAGATAACTATAGCTAAGTATGAAATTTGTTTAACTGTTGGAATGAGCAATGTGTCTATAAAGAAGTAGTTGATTCTCGAAAACGATTGATGAGTATAACGACCTGTGTTAACAACCAATATTTTGATCTTGCTAAAGTTAAATATAGTGTCCCGCAAGGGTCAGTTCTGGGTCCACTCCTATTTGCGTTATACAGTGGGTTGCAAAAGTATTCATACCCCTTGAACTTTTCCATATTTTGTCACATTACAACCACAAACATAAATATATTTCACTGGAATTTAATGTGAAAGACCAACACAAAGTGGTATACAATTGTGAAGTGGAATGAAAGTTATACATGAATCAACAATTTTTTTACAAATAAAAAACTGAAAAGTGCGATGTGCAAAATTATTCAGCCCCCCTGAGTCAATACTTTGTGGA
>JAFMOD010000246.1:698636-761800 GCA_019802435.1 Corydoras maculifer
GGAGGTGTTCCAGGCAAGTCCGGCTGGAAGGAGGCCCCGGGGAAGACCCAGGACACGCTGGAGGGATTATATCTCTCAGCTGATCTGGGAACGCCTCGGGGTTCCCCCAGACGAGCTGGTGGAGGTGGCTGGGGCGAGGGAGGTCTGGGTCTCCCTACTTCGGTTGCTGCCCCCGCGACCCGAACCCCGGACAAGCGGAAGATAATGGATGGATGGATGAATTTCAGATCATTCACCATTTTTATTGGATATTCAAATTTCTACTGCCAAATGTAACCCACCACTTTGGAGATTTAACTCTCTTCTGTTAGCAGAAAGGGAATTTTGCAATTTTATTTCAAATGCTGTTAATGACTTCTTGGCTTTTAATCAAACTGAATCTTTTTCATACTCGCTGCTTTGGGAGACACTTAAATGCTACGTAAGAGTTCAAATCATATCTTACTCTGCTTTTACTAACAAAAACAATAATGCTAGAATTAACAAACTTACATCAGTTATCAGGAATCTTGATTACTTGTATGCGTTGAATCCTTGTCCAGAATTACTTAAATAGCATATTGACTCTCAGGCGGAGTTTGATCGTATTACCACTAAAGAGGCAGAACGCTTATTGTTGTGCAGTCGTAGCACAAATTATGAACATGGCGACAAGGCAAGTCGTTTACTGGCGCATTAGCTGAAGCGCCAGGCCGCTTCACGTTTGATACCCAGTATCAGAAACGCTTATAACGTCATTACTACAGACCCCTCGGAGATTAATGCCACATTTAAATCTTATTATTCCTCATTATATAAATCAGAATTTCCTATGGATAGCACTAAAATGGACGACTTTCTTGATGGTCTTTCAATCCCAGTGGTTGATGTTGATATCGCTAAGCGGTTGGATTCTCCACTTTCTCTTGAGGAAGTGCTGAGTGCAATTGAGGCGATGCAATCTAACAAAGCCCCTGGCCCCGACGGCTTTCCAATTGAGTTTTTTAAGACATTCGCTGGTGTTTTGGCTCCATTACTTTTATCTGTTTTTATCTTTTATCTACTTTTATATTCAACGAATCCTTAGAAGGCGGTTCATTACCACCAACTCTGAGACAGGCCACCATTGCACTTCTTCTCAAACAGGACAAAGATCCAACCTACTGTGGTTCACATAGACCAATATCTCTGCTTAATGCTGATGTAAAAGTGTTGGCTAAAATATTTGCATCCCGTTTGGAGAATGTGCTTCCTCGCATTATATCTGAGGATCAAAATGGTTTCATAAAGGGGCGTCAATTGTTTTTTAATATTCGTACACTTTTTAATATAATTTACTCAAAACAATCAGCTGTACTTCCTGAAATTGTAATTTCTTTGGTTGCTGAAAAGGCATTCAACAGGATTGAGTGGGAGTACTTGTTTGCCGTTTTGAGGAAATATTTCTTGGATCCGCCTTCTTTATTCATCTCCTAAAGCCAGTGTCCACACTAATGATGTTTATTCGGATTATTTTAATCTTGGTCGTGGAACTCGCCAAGGTTGCCCACTGTCACTTCTTCTTTTTGCCATCGCTATTGAAATCTTCCTCCCTATACAAAGGAATCGTCCGTAACGATACTGAACATAAATTGTCTTTATATGCGAATGATTTATTACTGTATCTAACTAATCCTACATTTTCTGTTCCTGCTGTTTTAGGTATTCTGGAGAATTTTGGCACTTTCTCAGGTTATAAATTAAATTTGGCAAAAAGTGAGTATTTTCCTATTAATGTCGCAGCCTGTCATCTTCAACAGTTTGATTTGCCTTTTAAATTAAGTCACTCTGGGTTTAAATATCTAGGTATTAATGTGACTCGTTCATTATCTGGTTTTGCAACTGCTAACTTTACTCCTCTTATTTCGAGGGTTACGTCCGATATTCAAAGATGGGGCAACCTTCCCCTGTCATTAATTGGTAGGATTAATGTTATTAAAATGAATATTTTGCCAAAATTTTTGTTTTTATTCCAGTCAATTCCTCTCTTTTTACCAAAACATTTCTTTGATTCATTAGATCAGATAATTTGTTCTTTTATTTGGGGAGGGAAACCACCTAGGCTCCGTAAAACTATGCTGCAGAGAAGTAGACTTAGCGGAGGACTTGTTTTCAAGCTTACTATTGGTCTGCTCATATTCATAAGCTTTGTTACTGGCGAGTGTCTCCTGGATCCTCTTGGTGTAAAATAAAAAGTTCATCGTTTAAAGGTTTTTCTCTATCTGCTCTACTTTATTTCTCTTTGCCCACAAAACCTTCTCTATATACAGATAATTAGGTGGTTATTAACACACTTAAAATTTGGTATCAATTCAGGCGACATTTTAAATTTAAATCGGCTTCCTCTCTGAGTCCTTTAAATAATAATAATTTGATTCCTCCATCAATTTTAGATTCCGCTTTTTTACTATGGTGTAACAGGTGCCTAGAGCACCTGTTCTATGTTTGTTAATTTACTTTCATTAATGGTATTTAGTTTGTTTAATTATCTCTTTCTGTTGATTGGTTGTGTTGTGCACGTGATCGGATTTTATTTGTATTTATTTCCTTCATTCCCTGTCCTCGGGGCACTTCGTAGTTTACCTTATGTTCACTCGTCCGGTACCTTTGTTTTGTGTTGTTACTACACCTTTAATAAATTCTGTTTCCCTGCTACCTGCGTGCCTGGCTCCCTTCAGCGCGTTAGAGCGCGACGGCTCTGCGCTTCCTATGCGCAGCCGCTTTAACCCCTAGGTGGGCGAGTGTAACATATGGGCTGATAAAGGTATTACACAATGTAAACACTTGTATGTAGATGGTGTCTTTGACAGTTTTACTAATTTGTCTTCCCGACATGGCCTTCCTGGCACTCATCTATTCCGCTATTTTCAAGTTCGCAATTTTGTGGCTAAATGTTTTCCTAGTTTTCCTTCATAACCTATAGTACAGTATTGGGAAACCATTCTTTCAATGGTTCCTCATCATAGAGGAGTCATCACGAAATTGTATAATCTCATTATGTCTATTAGTGATTACTCTAATGTAAAATTTAAGGGTAAATGGGAGGAGGAGCTAGGAATTCAAATAGAAGAAGGCATTTGGGAACAGGCCGTGGATGGTATACGCTCTACTAACTCTTGTGCACGACTTGGATTAATTCAGTTTAAGGTTTTATACAGGGTACACTTTTCTAAATCTAGGCTTTCTAAATTGTATCCAGAAGTGAAAGATGTGAAAAATGCCATGGTCCCCCCTGTGCCACATGTTTTTTCTTTGTCCTGCACTAAAAGGTTTTTGGACGGGTTATTTTATTTTACAGTCAGGGATCGCCTCCATAACACCATTGGGCTGTCTGGAACTGCCCTGGCTGACAGGACTGAATATGTTCTGCTAGGTGGGTGTTAAGTCCAGGAAACTTCCTGTCATGTATTCCGTTCCACAGGGGTCTGTTCTTGTCCCATTTCTTTTTACCATTTATATATTACCTCTTGGACAAACTATTAGTAAACATGGGTTGTCCTTTCACAGCCATGCAGACAATACCCAACTTTACTTTAAAACTACAACAAGCTCCTCTGCAGCCCTCTCACACCTTACCATATGTCTTGAGGATATAAAGGCATGGATGAGCAGCAACTTTCTGCAGCTCAACAGTGGCACTACTTGTCATTACCCCTCATCAAATAAATTCCTTCCCCATTGCTCAATTTACTTTTGATGCTCAGATTATCACTTTCTCCTCTATGGTTACTAATCTACAGGTTCGGCTTGATCCGCAGCTGATTTTTAGCACTCACATCAAACATCTGCGCAAAAACTCATTTTATCACCTTCGAAATATTGCAAAATTACGTCCTCTTCTGACCCACAAAAGACGCCAAGAAACTTGTCCATGCCTTTGTTTCTTCAAGGCTGGACTACTGCAATAGCCTCTTTATTGGGATTTCTGGCAAGGAAATCCAGGCATTGCAATATATTTAAAACAGTTTGAATATATTGCAAATATATTCAAAAAAGGTTAGAAAATATGAACACAACAACCCCTATTCTGAAATCTCTGCTCTGGCTCCCTGTCTCATCTCGGATAGAATACAATATTCTTTTCTTACTTACAAATATATTGCTGGTCAAGTCCTATCATACCTACAGGAACTTCTCACCCCCCAAACATCAATCCGCACCCTCAGATCAACAGGCAGCATGCTCCTTCAGGTGCCCCCCACTAGGCTTTGAACTATGGGGGACCGAGCTTTTTGCTCAGCTGCACCACGTCTCTGGAACTGTCTCCCAGTCCATCTTAGGTCAGCGAAGAGCCTGGACATTTTTAAAGCTCTGCTCAAGATTTTTCTTTTTAAAAAAGCATAGAATTGTTGATGCATTGATACATACATCAATGCAATACGTTTGCCATTGTTGGGGCACTTTGAGATTTTACAAAATGAAAAGTGCGTTACAAATAAAAATTTATTATTATTATTATTACCTCTTGCTGTATAACAGGAGCATAAAAATGCACTGTCTAATAAAAATTTAAACCTACTTTTCCATAAAAAGGATTCTACTTTGTTACCATCAGAAGTGTGTGTGTTTTGGGGTGAGAAGACCTAATCTATTGTGAAGGTGCCACAAACCTTTAAAATCACTGACATTGGGTCTTATTGATTTGCTTCTGCTGTTTGTTCACAGTTAATAGACACAATCAGAGAGACAGTGAGAGAGAGTTTTTCCATGTTACTGCCACTTCAGCTTGACCTTTGGGGCTTCATGTTTAAAAGACTTGCTTTGACAAAAAAAAAGTTATTTTGGTGCATTTCGATTCAATCCATTGATCATTAAAATGTAAAGAGCCATTTTGATCAGATGATGCAAAAAAAGGTGACAGTAGAGATCTTTATTGTTCTGCTTACTCTGTTTTTAATTATTTAGGTCAGTTTTTTTAAACATATAGTTCTTAAACAAAATAACTGACTACTGATTTATTTTATTGTAAAGTTATTAACCCTCAAAAGATCCTTAAAGAACACATCTGTTTTTAATGCCAAGGCCCAAAAATTGCAAGCAAGCAGAGCTAGATTGTTATTGTTTTTAGGCCCTTAGATAGGTTAATGCAGCAACATTAATTGTTTAGCATTTTTGTTTTTTTGCAGTCAACTTTAAATACTTTTTTCCACTTTTAAAAACCTAGTTTAGCATGAAATATGCATATTGAATATAACTGAATTTGTTTAGATAGAAATGTACAACTTAAAAGACTATGCAGAGAAAAGTAATAAGAAAAACGTTTCCGGCGCAAATGGAAAAAGTGATCCATCTGGTGGACAAACATAAAGATTACATGTTTAACTCGACCTGTTTGAGATTACACTTCAACATGAAGCAATCCATTTATTCACATAAAGTATAAACAAAACTGCTGCATGAGAAGCATCTAACAAACACTCACATACATACACACACACTCACACTAGAATATATGCTTTGATATGAATAGACACAAAAATATACATGTAGAACAACATGTATACAACAAAATGTAAACATGTATACATGCGCATATACGCACATGCACACAAACATATACACCAATACACACACACATACAGAACATATGTACACATACTGTAGTGAGTAATCTTTAAGATAAATGCATTTATATTAACTAATAAAGAAGTAAAATAAGTTAAACGTGTAGATAAGAACTTTGGAAAATGTCATTATTTGGGTTCATCATCAAAAAAAATCATTATTACAATTGGGAATTTAGAGTTTAATAAGGAACTAAGATGGGGGGGGGGGCACGGTGACTTGGCGGTTACCACATTTGCCTCTCATCGCTGGGGATTCCCGGTTTGAATCCCAATCTGGGTGGAGTTTCCATGTTTTCCCCATGTTTGCATGGGTTTTCTCCAGGTCCTCTGGTTTCCTTGCACAATCCAAAAAGATGGACCAAGTCAATAGAATTCTCCAAATTGCCCCTTATAGAGTGTGGTGCATGTGTCTGTTTGAGTGTGTGCCCAGCGATAGATTGGCACCCTGTCCTGGGAGTATCTGCCCAGCGACCGAGATGTTCTTGCCTGGATGGGCATGGGGAACCCCCCTGCAACCCTTATAGAGCATAAAGCACAAGATAATGAATGGAATAAGGAACTAAGATTATCGTCGGTGCGCTTATGGATGAGTAATCATGAGATTTAATAAGTATTTTGTGTAGTTTTAAGAGTCACTTTAATTCAATAAACACATTCCATAAGCGTCTTTGTAAATTTGTAGATCTGAGGTTTGACGTTTAGGCTTAAATAACTTTCCTTGACCAAATTTAAGTTGGAGAAGCAGGGGATAATCAGGTTTCATTATGACCACAGAAATGTTTAGAAATAACACCTGAGGTGTAATGTGTGAAGCAGGGTAAAGGTTGTAAGTGTAATATGTGGGATTACACACTGTATCCTGCATTGGCTGTACTGATAAAGGTAAAATGTACTGTGTACTGTATGGTGTAGTATATATACTATTAACGTAATGTATAGTGTGTATAAAAGATACAGTATAGTAATTAGTGTCTAGTAACATGTAAAATGTTTTAAATGTAGTGTATATAGTTAGGTGATTAGTGTGTAATGTGTATAATGAATTATCTGTAGTGATAAGGGATTGTGATTATGAATAAAGTGTTAGTTAAGGAAGTCACTTTAACAGGTGATCACACCGGGAATGTTTGATTACTATTGGGAACGCTTTGAAGGGGGCACCAGATGATTGGGCAGCTCATCAGGAAGTTCATGCCCTTCAAGCTTGACCTTGATGAGGTGATTGGCTAAAGCAAACTCATCGTCATCGAGGAAACCATCTTGATCAACGTCAGCCAGTTTCCAGATCTTTCCGAGCACGGTGTTCGGCAATTTGGACTTGACCATTTCACGTTTGGCCATGGCTCCTGAAACTTTGCCACTGACTGGCGAAAGTGTGTAGAAGATCTCATCATAGGTGGGTTTGTCCTTCTGCACCACCCACTCCAGTTCATCGATCCCCTCTGACACGCCCTCTCCATAACCACCACCAAAAGGCCCACTCACCGCACCCTCAAAGGCACCACCCTGAACTGAGGTACTGGGCATGGCCAGTTCCTCCTGCCGCACCAATGTCATCATATGTGCAATATCATTCTTTAACAAATCATCCACATTCTCCAAGAGCTTTGGCTGTAGAGCCCGGAACTTACTGAAATCCTGAGCAAGCAGCAGATCCTATGCGTGCACACACACACACACACACACACGCACATACACACACACACAAAATACATTTCACAAATGATAAGTCAAATAAAGACTAAGCTGGTTCAGGTATTCACTACGTCTTTCACTTTACATACTTCCAAACCTAACCTGCATCTTTGAAAGTTTGGGGAAATCTCCAGGAGAGATCTGGTACTCCTTTTCAATCTTAGCATAAATCTCTCCCAAATTAGTGATCAGTTCTTTTTTCTTGTTCTCTTTACCAAACATGTTGGGCATCTCCTTCTTTAAAGCACTGATGATATAAGCCTGCACCTGCACAAATCAGACAGCAATAAGAGGACAAAATCTAAAATCTGGTTTCACATTATTCTTAAAGTTACACAGTGGTTTAACTTCAAGAATAATGAGAAACCAGTTTTAAAGACTGGATGGTAAAGGTTCATTTTTTTGTCTGCTGATGAGTACCTTGGCAAGGCGGGCTCTTTTAATGAGGTCATTGAGTTTGCGTAATGCAGCATTTTGAGGTAAACTCTGGATGTCTCTGAATAGATCATGCTGCTCATCCTCAAACAGTTTTCGGTTTTCAGACACATGTAATGGTTGTGTCCAAAACGAGCCAATGTAAACTCGCAACACCTCCGGAGTGTTGATAATCTTGCCAAGCGACCACATAAGGGCACCGTAGACTCGCATAAGCTGCTGTGTGCTAATCTGATCGGACTTGTTCAGAACCACGCGCATCTTATCCTCGTAGTTCTTCAACGAACGGATTACTTCTGAAAACTCATCCGAGATGTCCAACTTATGAGCATCAAACAGCAAAATGATCCGATCTACTCGCTCTGCAAACCACTCCAATACTGCTGCAAAATCATACCCTACACACACACACATAAAAACATGCACATACAATAACATACAAATACTATGTACAGACTTGTATTAAAATGTGATACTTTCAGTTTTTGTTGTTTTTTTATTAATTGCAGAATGAAACACAGACTACAGCTAGTTAAATTACAATGCTAAAACATAATAAAGGGTTAATCCACCTTATTTGGTCCACTTAAGTTACCAATGTGGGTCCTTGAGCAAGACCTTAACCCTCATTGCTCCAGTATGTAACCCTGTGCTCTGATCCCAACTGAGTTGGGATACTTGTCAGTCGCTTTGAATTAATGCATCTGCTAAATGACCAAATGTGTTTATCAAGCTCTAGTTCCCTTTTGAGATTAAAATTTAAAAGATTAAATCAGTGGGTTCAACATGTTTCCTTTTCATCTCTTCTATTAATCACACTTTATGAGTGTTAACAAATCCAAAAAATAATGATGTTTCTCTTTGGACTTCTCATCTGTTTTCATTTCAAACAATATATATGTCAAAATAATTTGGTTAAAATAAAACAGGACACCAATTTAGCAGTTTATCATTCTGGTTATCTGCTAATCATAAGGGGTCACACAGCTCTTAAATTTAGGGTTGTCTCTGTGTGTATGAATATATATGTCTAATAATCTTTACTTTGAATGTTAATTATCTGCTCAAATCTGCTGACTGTAATTACACACTAGCTGATACAACCTTGACCTCAGTGCAGGAGATCAGCTAATCAAAGGTCCTCCAGTTTTACTTCAGCTGCTAACTGATATGCACAGTAACTGTCATACCTCACCTGGTAAAGTATCTCTCCATCTTCCTTACACACATACATACATACACACACACACACATTTATATATGCACACACACATATATTTATAGCTGTAAGTAATATTTTCTTTTTTCCCCTCGACTTTGCTGGACATCTATTATAAGTGGCTGGTGCAGCGTGTGTTTTTTTTTACTCTGGGTTTGACTGCAGTATTAGGGTTAGGTTTAGTAGTCGTGCAATTTCCCCTAATTAAATGTAGAAAGTGGAAGATGTGCCATAAATCACACACATTGCTGCCAGTCTGATAAACCCCAAGACTTTGAGCCACACCTGCTTCCACCTGCTTCTGTAGCTCTAGAGCAGCTAGGGTAGACAGTTTTTCTGTCTTAGAGAAACGTAGCTGATTTTGGTTGTCCTTTTCATCTATTGCTGGGCACACTCACACAGACACACAAGTTAAAGCATTTAACTTACCTTGAATCCATGTTTTTGGACTGTGTGAGGAAACTTGAGAACCCAGAGGAAACCCACACATGAGGAGAACATGGAAACTCTGGATCCTCAGTGGTAAGAGGCAAACGTAATAACCACTAAGCCACCATGTCACCGTGTTTGTCGTTTTGTTTCTTCATATTTATTTTATGAGTGGTCTCATGCTCTTTGAGGTAAACATCTATGCACTAGCATTATAATAAGAGTTGCAAGCCACTTTCTTGTATTTTGATAGTCATCAAAGGTATTGTGAGGTATTTTATCTTACTTTCATAATGTTTGTGTTATTACATTGTTTATCATTTGTCTTTTGTGGTTTTAAATATATAATACTACATTTTAATGCTGCATTTTAATAGCAGCTAAAGTATCGACTTTAACTAGAAAACCAGATTACCTAAACCTGTTGTTTTTAAACTTGCACTGACTTTCTGAACTTACTGAACTTGCACTGACTTTTAATTATTTTAATTGATTAGTTAAAAATAAAATATTTACTTACTTCCACTTTTAATGGATTGCTGTCTGTTGACCTCAGTTTGTCCAAGAACTCAAGATCCTCTTATGGTTTGTTGTTGGTGATCCTGCTCATTTTTTTATCTATTAAGATAATGGCTTAGTGGTTAGCACATTCGCCTCTTAGCGCTGGGGATCCATGTTCTCCCCTGCCCACAAAAAAAAGCTCTTGAAATTGCCCCATATAGTGTGTATTTGTGTGAGTGAGTGTGCCTAGCAATAGACCGGCGCGCTGTCCTGTGTGTATCTGCCCAGCACCCTTGGATCAGCATGGGGAACCGCCCCAAACCCCGTGCGACCCTAGTAGATTATGTGGAAGATAATAAGTCAATAAACCATTATACAGTAAGGAACCCTAACTAAAATAAAGCCATAATTCAACACAACCTCTGCTGATCCTCTGCTTTTCTCCAGACAGGATTCCAGGTGTATCAATGATGCTGATGCTTTGAAGCACTGGATTGGGCAACTGGGCACAAACAAACCTGCACAGATGCAAACAACAACACACACAAACAAATATACACGCAAATTTAAGCAGGTAAAAAAAACTCACTGCACTTAGACACACTGCAATCACTGAAATTTCCATACACAAAAAAATAATGTGAAAATTGTGAAATTAATCAAGATTCAACATGTATGACTGAAAGAGAAAGTGTAATTGGAGAGGTCGCAGCTGATGTGAGGGCACTCCGGGTGATTTCCAATGAAATGCACTGGCTCTGATGGAAAGTTGGTGTGTGGTTACATTGTTGGAATGAAACCACAAGTTTCATTGTTGAAATGTAAGAACGCCAAACCCTGTCCTCTATCTGACCATGAACAAAAAACACTATAACTCTGAATGCTCAAATCAGTCACTTATTTAACCTCACAACTCCCTCTTCATCTCCTCTGCCTTAAAATCATACAGACTTTGAGACAAAGAACTACTTTGTTCTTCTGTCTAAGTTGGTTGCTTTCATTTCAAATCTGATATACAATAAATCTCTAACAATATCTCACATCTCTACTCTCACATCACACTCTACTCACACTGTTTAAATACAGTTTTATGTTAAATGAGTCCTGAGGTATCCTGGAGGATTGAGCAAACAGTAAATGATAAATAACTATTTTAGAACAACTTTAGAACAGTCTATTCATCTGTGATTTATTTAGTCATTACATTAAATAGGTTAATAAGTATGTGATTGTTAAGTGACTGGATCAAGTAACTGTATTTTACAAAGGTATAATAAGTATTCTTATAGATTAGAACTGCATTTCTATTAAGCCTAAATCATGTGTGTATTTTATCTGGTACCTGTTCAGAAAAGCGCTTCCAAAGGCGCTGAGTTTGCGGAACGGTTTTTTTGAATCTACTACCAGCGCGTTTCCCGGGATCATGCCCTCCTGTTCGCCGTGCATTACCGCAATAAACGAGTCGGTGGTTGGCTCTGGTCCGATCCGCATTCCAGGAAAGTCTTGCTCCATTAGGTGTCGGATGAAGGTGGTTTTTCCGGTAGAGTACTGACCCACTAACAGCACCATGGGCTTGTTGTGAAAGTCCGCGTCCTCCAGAGCTGGCGAGTGGAAATCATGGAAGCGATACGCCTCCTCCAACGGGAGCAGCTTGGTCCGGTACAACCGCTTAAGACCGTCCGCTACCGTCTCAAACAGCTCTGGCTCCCGCTTCTTACCGTCCTTACTAGCCCAGCTGAACATCTTCTGTACTTAAGGGTTTTTCAAACCACTGTAATAAAAATTATAAGAAGAACGGGAGCTTTGCATTTTCTGACAGCTCAGGTTGAAATAACTTTTAGAAAGGCGCTCAGTGAGAGAGACGAGAGACCGTTAGCTCTGCGCTAACTTCAATGTAAAACTTGCGGTACTTACCCTTAACTTCTCCTCATTTACAGACACCGTCCCCCAAAGTGGCTTTATTATTAAAGCGACACAGATCTACACTCAATATCAGCTTGAGGGGTTATTTCAAAGCACTTGGTGAGTTCCAAAGTGACCTCGCCCAAGTGCAGGCAGCCTCACGCACTATAAGAATTTTCCCGGTAAACGCCCCCGAGCAACAGCGGTGCCATACGTCATTATGGACTCGCTTAAACAGTGTGTGTACATATATTCATTATCATTCATAATCACCCGCTTTATCCTCTATTAGGGTCGCGGTGGGGTTCCCCATGCCCATCTAGGGGACAACGTTTTGGGCGCTGGGCAGATACCCCCAGGACAGGGCGCCAATCCATCGCTGGGCACACACTTACTCACTCAAACACACTCTATATGGGGCAATTTGGAGAACTCAATTAACTTGATCCATGTTTTTAGACAGTGGGAGACAAGCCCACACAGACACGGGGAGAACATGGAAACTCCACCCAGATGGGGATTCGAACCGGGAATCTCTATCGCTGAGAGGCGAACGTGCTAACCACTATGCTGGCCTTATATATATATATATATATATATATATATATATATATATATATATATATATATATATATATATATATATATATATATATATATATATATATATTCATTCATTCATTCATTATCTCCCGCTTATCCTCTATTAGGGTCGCGGTGGGGTTCCCCATGCCCATCCAGGGGAGAACATCTCGGGCGCTGGGCAGATAGACCCAGGACAGGGCGCCAATCCATCGCTGGGCATATATATATATATATATATATATATATATATATATATATATATATATATATATATATATATATATATATATATATATATATATATATATATATATTGCAATTACAAATGCTTTGATATTAAAATGTTCATTTAATTTGTCTTCAATGGAAAACCACAAAAAGAAAGCCTAAAGCCAAATTGGATATAATTCCACACCAAACATAAAAAGGGGGGTGGACAAATGTATTGGCACCATTTGAAAAATCATGTGATGCTTCTCTAATTTGTGTAATTAACAGCACCTGTTACTTACCTCTGGCACATAACAGGTGGTGACAATAACTAAATCACACTTGCAGCCAGTTAAAATGAATTAAACCTCTGTCCTGTGTCCCACATTGAGCATGGAGAAAAGAAAGGAGACCAAAGAACTGTCTGAGGACTTGAGAAGCAAAATTGTGAGAAAGCATGGGCAATCTCAAGGTTACAAGTCCATCTTCAAAGACCTAAATGTTCCTGTGTCTACCGTGCGCAGTGTCATCAAGAAGTTTAAAGATCATGGCACTGTGGCTAAATTCCCTAGATGTGGGCGGAAAAGTAAAATTGACAAGAGATTTCAACGAAAGTTTGTGCGGATGGTGGATGAAGAACCTCGACTAACATCCAAACAAGTTCAAGCTGCCCTGCAGTTCGAGGGTACAACAGTGTCAACTGTTTTCTGTCAAATTCTAATTTTGCAGCATAATGTAGGGCCCATTGTGAGAAAGCTGGGTCTCCCCCAGAGGTCATGGGTCTTCCAGCAGGACAATGACCCAAAACACACTTCGAAAAGCACTAGAAAATGGTTTGAGAGAAGGCACTGGAGACTTCTAAAGTGGCCAGTAATGAGTCCAGACCTGAATCCCATAGAACACCTGTGGAGAGATGTCAAAATGGCAGTTTGGAGAAGGCACCCTTCAAATCTCAGAGATCTGGAGCAGTTTGCCAAAAAAGGATGGTCTAAAATTCCAGCAGAGTATTGTAAGAAACTCATTGATGGTTACAGGAAGCAGTTGTTCGCAGTTATTTTGTCTAAAGGTTGTGTTACCAAGTATTAGGCTGAGGGTGCCAATACTTACATTTACATTTACATTTAGTCATTTAGCAGACGCTTTTATCCAAAGCGACTCACAAATGAGAACACCACAAGTCAGAAGTAATGAAGAAAACCAACTATACTGTAAATTCATCAAACCTGAATGTTATTCGATGTTATTCGATGCCGAACGGGCAGTTTTGATAACATGATCAGAGAGTTTAAGGTGGGACTCTATTGTGAACCCAAGGTTCTGGACCGAATCTGTTGGGGAGATTGTGGAGCCATCAATTTGGAAGGTCAGGTCGTGATGGATTGAGGGTTTAGCTGGGATAATGAGAAGCTCTGTTTTTTCTAAGTTTAATTTGAGATGACGGGCCTTCATCCAAACAGATATGTCGGTGAGGCAGGCAGATACCCGATTTGAGATGGTGGTGTCGTCAGGGGCAAAAGACAGATGAAGCTGAGTGTCATCAGCATAGCAGTGGTAAAAGAAACCATGCGCCTGTATGACCGTGCTCAGTGATGTCATGTATGGTGAGAAGAGGAGAGGACCAAGTACAGAGCCCTGAGGCACACCAGTGCATACTTGGTGAGAGTTAGAGATCTCCCCATTCCATGATACTTTGAAGGTCCTTCCTGTGAGGTAGGATCGAAACCATTCAAGTGTCGTATCAGAAAAGCCTAATTCAGCTAGAGTTGACAGTAGAATCTGATGATTTACTGTATCAAAAGCTGCGAAGAGGTCTAACAAAATGAGGACCGAGGATTGAGATTTGGCTTTGGCAGTTTTAAGTGAGTCAATCACAGAGAGCAACGCTGTCTCTGTGGAGTGACCACATCTAAAACCGGACTGATTGGGATCAAGGACATTGTTCTGATTAAGAAATGTGGGGACCTGTGTGGATACCACCCGTTCAAGTGTTTTAGACAGGAAAGGTAAGAGAGAAACAGGTCTGTAGCTCTCGACCAAATTTGGGTTGAGTGTAGGTTTTTTGAGTAGGGGTTTGACTATGGCTTGTTTGAAGCAATTTGGAAAAGTCCCAGATGTGAGGGAGGAGTTTACGATGTGTGTCAGAGCTGGTGTGTTGGAGGAGGCGATGGATTGAAGAAGGTGGGATGGGATGGAATCAAGGGGGCAAGTGGTTGGGTTACTGGCAAGGAGAATTTTGCAGACGTCAGATTCTGTGACAGGGGAGAAGGAGGAAAGGGTTGGATGGCTGGATGTGTGAGATGTAGTGTTGTGAGGATGGTGAGTAAGAAAGAGTTTGCTGATGCCTGATCTTTTCTGTAAAAAAAGTTGCAAAGACATCAGCTGACAGAGAAGTGTTAGGAGGGGGAGAGGGAGGAGTAAGTAGTGAGTTAAAGGTACTGAATAAGGTGCGGGCATCTGAGATGCATGTTACCTTGGACTGGAAGAACAAGGTTTTAGCAGCAGTTACATCCTTCGAGAAAGTGGCAAGTGAGGACTGGTAGGTTTCTAAATCTGAAGACAGACCGGACTTACGCCATTTCCTTTCTGCGGAACGAAGAGAAGTACGTTGCTTCCGAAGAGTCTCTGTGAGCCAGGGACTGGACTGAGAACTGTGTGTTTTCCTGGTGGATTTTGGACAGACCTGATCAAGACATGAAGCTAAGGTGGTGCAGAATGTGCTTGATGCAGTGTTGGTGTCAAGGGTTAAGAAGTTATCGATGCTAGGAAGGGCATCTGTAACCAAGTCGGCAAAGAGTGTATTAGAGAGAGCGCTAAGATTGTGACGTACCTGAGATGTTTTACTTATGAACACGGGAGGAGGTGAAAGAGAGACAGAGAAATGTATGAAGAAGTGGTCTGATCCATGAAGTGGAGTGATGTGTATGTCTGAAGAAAGACATGAGCGCGTCATGATGAGGTCGAGCTGGTTGCCAGCCTGGTGGGTAGCTGAGGTGCGAAGTAGATGGAGGTCCAGGCTGGAGATGAGATCAAGCAAGTCAGTGGCGTACGGTCGGTCTAAGTGAATATTGAAATTGCCGAGGACAACAAGAGGACAACCATCATCTGGGAGAGATGATAATAACATATCAAATTCCTCGACGAAGTTATCTAGTTGACCTGGGGGGCGATAGATGACAAGAAAATGACATTTAACCGGGTCAGTGATTGTCAGTGCATGGAATTCGAATGAGACAGTGTTTGATAAAAGTGTAAGAGGAGAGAATCTCCATTTGCGGGTGATAAGCAAACCTCTCTTGCCAATACGAGGAGAGTGAGAAAAGTGGAAATTCGTTGAAAGGGCAGCTGGTGTCGCGGAATTCTCTGGACGAATCCACGTCTCAGTGAGGGCTAAAATACTTTTGTCCGGCCCATTTTTGGAGTTTTGTGTAAAATGACAATTGATTTGTCTTTTTTTCATACTCTTTTGTGTTTTTTCATTGCAAGCAAAATAAAGATTTTAATACCAAAGCATTTGTGATTGCAATCAATGTCAGGAAGAAATTGATTATTATCTGACAGAATTGCAGGGGTGACTTTTGGCCAGCACTATATATATATGTGTGTGTGTGTGTGTGTGTATACATAAGTACATTTCACACCTTGGTCTTCGGTTATACGTCATCTGAGTTAATCCACTTGTAAACAACTATTTTATGGATTATAGAAGATATTATGCAGAAATACAGTATAAAGAACCCTTCCGTTCAAGATGGATAACTCGTTGCGACGGAGGCTGGTGCAAAAAGCAGCGCCATTGCAATGGACTTTCATTACAGATGATTTATGCATAGAATATTTGTGACTCTAAAAACTTCATACACAAAACCTTATTATTTGTACAAAATCTATCCTTTTTTTTAAAAACGAGTTTAATTAATTTCATTAAGAAGTCATTTTCTATTGGCACAAAGTTGTGTTGTATTACTGTAATAAGTTTTATTTTGGCTAAAAATGTCCATTTATCAAAAGTACACTGTAATCTTATGAGATGACATAAATACACTGATGTAATATAAGCCATGTAAATAGAAGGCCCTACATCACCAACTTAGCCAGTCAATTGAAGTTCTAGGCAGAAACCAATGATGGTGAAATGTTATTGGTGCAATCAGTTGAAATGATAGGAATATATATACAGTATTTCAAAATTTATTTACTTAGTCAAATACATTTCAGTTGTTGTTAAAATTTAGTGTAAATTTAAACTGCACTTGAAACTATAGAACAAATGTTCTATACTACAACTATTTATATCAGGGGTTTATGAGGAATATGTGTCACATTGTCCTTGGTGTGTTGTTTAATTCATAACACACGTTGGCCGCAGGTATTTGCCATGCTCTGGTGTTCAAGCAGCTTGTGGTCGAGCTCTGCAGCTTATAAATGGTGCACACATTCATTAGAAAGAGCATTGTTAGGTGCATTAATCAAATAATATAGGTGCTCTAATCAAAGTCCATTGCTGATGGCCCTACTTTCACCCCAGCGCTTTTGCACTAACATCACAATGAGCTATCTATCTGCGATGCAACGGCACTTTGTACTGCTTTTCTGGATAGTAAGATGATTTTTTAGCCATACAATAGTTATGGATTATTTTAGATGAAGCATTACAGAAGGTGTAGGTGTGAAATGCTGATACATGAATTAGAAAACCTTAACAATCTCACTTGTTGAGGGTGTACATATCAGTGCACTGTGGTTGCGGGTCCCAATATAGATAAATAGAATGGTTGCATTAAGAGGGGCATCTGGGTTAATAAAGTAACTCAAACAATTAAAGAAAAATATCTTTCATCCACCTCTGCTTTATAATATTAGAGAAGCAAATCAAAGCTTAATGAATCCAGTACCATCTTTCACAGTTAGTATAGTGACTTGATCAAATTTGAACCAAAAAAGCATAGTAGACATCTTCCTCTTAGTGCTAGGGATCAAGGTTCAAATCCAAATTTAGGTGGAGTTTCCATGTTCTCATGAGTTTCCTCTGGGTTCTCCATTTTCCTCCAACAGTGCAAAAACATGGATTCTAGGTTCGTTATAAATTGCCCCTATATAGTATGTGTGAGTGAGTGAGTGATTGTGCCCAGCAATGGATTGGCTCTCTGTTCTGGGTGTATCTAACGGAGCCTAATACACATACAGATAAACTGTTTAGCAACATTTTATGACATATCTCACTGAGGTCAACCAGATGAAATAAATAAATGAGTTTGAATGAGTTTACAGAACGTATCAATAATCAAATAATTTGCCCACTGCCCGAAAGTGCTGGATGGGCAAGGGGAGCCCTCCCCTCCCATGACCCTAGTATAGGATCAAGTGGAAGATAATGAATAAATCAATGTTTTGTTTCAGTACAGTAATACTACAAATATACAGCTAATATACAACTAAAATTAAAATAAAGCCTATTGAACACATGGTAACTTCACACATAGATATGTTAGTCACAAAACAAATTCCCCAAAAAGTACTCTTTATTTCTTTATAATCAAATTAAACAAGAATCACATTACAAATCATTGTTTATTTAAAGTGTTTATTCGTGGTGTAATTGTAAAAATATCATCTTAAAGAAAAAAGAATCTGAACAGTTTTACTACATTTACCAAAATGCATCAATGCAGAAATCCCCTGCACCCTGACGCTGCACTTCACATTACCCGTTACTCTGCCGACACCACATGAAACTATTACCTACTTAGATCCATAGTCATCTTGATTAATTATCACAAAACTCAACAATCTCAAAACTGAACTATAAACTTTTTTAAACTTTCAGCTTAGTTATTTCACAAAAAAATGCTACTTCATTTAAAATGTTAAAACAGAGAGAGAGTGTCTATGTCAGCAGTACAGTGGCCTACAGAACTGACAGGCAGCTTGAATTTAAACACTGGCTGTCAATTCATAGGTCATCATCCTCCTGACCAATCACCCGAAGCATTAGGAGTGATGAATAATTGTTCAAAAAGGGAGGTGGAGGTTGTGGTGGTGCAGCAATGAAAACCTCAATTCCTCACTCTTACTGGCATTAAACTACTCTCCACAGCAGAAGGTTCATCACGGTGTTAGGGGTCTGAAGTCAGGGACCAGAGATGACTCTGTAGGTAACAGCATCTCCACTGGAACTGCAACATTTTCCACATGGAGTTGCTGTTACATACAGCTGCACCAACATGGCAATGAAGGTTCATCAAGAAACTGGAGATGAATAACACACAAATACACACACACACACACACACACACACACACACACACACACACACACACACACACAGAGTTGTGTATTTATGCATTGTGAGCACTTTAAAATCATGTTCCGTGTAATGTATAGTCCACACTATGAATCAAGTAAACCCATAGGGTGTGGTAGCTCAGTGATTAGGGTGTTTGGCAATCTTAAGGTTTTGGTTTCAAATCTGAGGTCCACTAAATTTAACAATGTGGGTCCTTGAGCAAGGCCCTTAACCTAATTGCTCCAGAGAGGCTGCACCCAACCCCGTGCTCGCTTCTTAAGTCGCTTTGGATAAAAGACTCTGCTAAAATTACCAAATGTAAATATAACTAACCTAATGCATTTTAAGGAGGTGTCCACACCAGAGCAACTTGTTCTATCCCATAATTTAGCAGGTGCTAAATCATGTGATCTAGCTGAGAAAGAAAGAACGCGTTAAAGTAGTGAGTCGACTGTTTACAGTGTAAATAAGAAACAACCACAAATTATACATAAAACTTTATGATTATATTCAACAATAACATTATGATTTCAATACATTTTAAATTTACTACCTAAAATGTAATAGTTAATTTTAGAAGCACATAAAAGGCATTTTGTGTGTGTGTGTGTGTGTGTGTGTGTGTTAAAAAGTGTAAAAGATAGACTTTGCCCCCTATTATTATTTTTACGGTTAAGTTTATGATTTTGGATCGTCATAATTTTATCCCATGGGCAAAGTGCTCTGATCTGATAACATACATCTATGATACTTGCAAAAACCCCAAACACACACATACACACACACACACACACACACACACACACACACACACACACAATTACTGGACCAAATAACATACACATTAAATTAAATAACACATGCATGTCTTAACCCAGCACTTGGGGCAAAAGACAAGATTTTGGACATGTATAAGTATATCTCACGGCAGGAGACAGACAACCCCCCCCCCACACACACACATGAAAATACACATATAAATATTACATTAAATTTAACATACACAAACACAGTTACAAAATTTAATTATCACACATGCACAGTAGTGTGAAGAATTTACTTACCTGTAAAGAGACCAAGAAAATTTTACACTGCAATAAAAGATTACTGAGGAACAGGTGCTCCGTGGGTTCATGTACTGAGTAGAATGTGTGTGTTTGAGAGAGACAGAAAGAGAGAGCAGCGGCTTAATGTAATGTCAAGCTGCGGTGTGTTAATCATTACACACAGTACATCAATGTTTAACCCACACACACACACACACACACACACACACACACACACACACACACACACACACACACACACACACACACACACACAATTTAGCTTTAGCATATCTGCCACCTATAGTAATATTCATGTTACACAAGACACAATATTATACGTCATATATACATTTATTATATGATATTATATTTTATTAAAACATTAAATTATGCTGTTCTATATACATATTCTATATATAAAGATTTAGCAGCGTCAAAAACGAAGCATTTTGACCAACAGGTGTCGCTATCATTGATCTACAGGGTAAGAGGATCGTGTTTCTGTTGTAAATGTTAATTCGGCGCTTAAATTACCGAATATAGTGTTAAATGTTTAGATGTCGAAGTATTCCTCACTCATTCACAAACTCGCGCACACGCGCACACACACACGCGCGCACACACACACACACACACACACACACACACACACACACACACACACACACACACACACACACACACACACACACACACACACACACACACACACACACATACAAAAAAGCTAAACATTGTTTGATATTATTTATTTTGATATTATATTGCATATATTGTGTGCAACAGTTTGTGTTTTGTATTTAATTCACTTTTGTGTGTTATTACCATTATTGATTCCTAATAGTGTGTGTGTGTGTGTGTGTGTGTGTGAGAGAGAGAGAGGGAGAGATATCTTATTGTTATCAGGGGAGTGGTAGGGTGGAGTGTATGTACACAGGGTAATGTGCATAACACACACACACAAACACACGTATAACAAGTTCACACAGAGTACAGATTACAGGTAAAATCTGTGTAGCTAAACTACTGGCACCAATGGACATAACTTTGTGTAAATTCTACCAGACATCTATTCTTCTCTATTAGGTTTTTTAATTTTTAAAAATTATATTAAAACAGGGCGGCAGGGCGGCACGGTGGCTTAGTGGTTAGCACGTTCGCCTCTCAGCGCTAGGGATTCCCGGTTCGAATCCCCATCTGGGTGGATTTTCCATGTTCTTCCCGTGTCTGCGTGGGTTTCCTCCGGGTTCTCCGGTTTCCTCCCACAGTCCAAAAACATGGATCAAGTTAATTGAATTCTCCAAATTGCCCCGTTTAGAGTGTGTCTGTGTGAGTGAGTGTGTGCCCAGCGATGAATTGGCGCCCTGTCCTGGGTCTGTCTGCCCAGCGCCCGAGATGTTTATTCAATAAAAGAGTAAAGTGGCAGTGACATATACAGTATATATATAATATTATACATTGAAAGAGGAGTTAAAGAGTTTGATGACCACAGGTAGGAATGACCTACTGTGGTGCTCTGGTGCATTTTCAGTCTTAGTGTCTTTACTAGTATGTCATGCAGTAAGTGGGTGGGAGGCATTGTCCTTAATGGCCTTTACCTTAGACTTAGAATCAAGTTTATGATCATTCAAAACAGACCTTTTTATTTACTGAGGGAATTCACTACACTACAGTAGGGCGGCACGGTGGCTTAGTGGTTAGCACATTCGCCTCTCAGCGCTAGGGATTCCCGGTTCGAATCCCCATCTGAGTGGAGTTTCCATGTTCTCCCTGTGTCCGTGTGGGTTTCCACCGGGTTCTCCGGTTTCCCCCCACAGTCCAAAAACATGGATCAAGTCAATTAAGTTCTCCATATTGCCCCATATAGAGTGTGTCTGTGTGTAAGTGAGTGTGTGCCCAGTGATGGATTGCCGTCCTGTCCTGGGTGTATCTGCCCAGCGCCCGAAATGTTCTCCCCTGGATGGGCATGGGGAACCCCCCGCCACCCTATTATAGGATAAAAGCGGAAGATAATGAATGAATGAATTCAGTACAGTACTGATCATCAGTGTTGTACTGTACAGAACTTCAGAACACACACCTCGATGGACTGTTACTGTTTATTCTTGCTGGAGATTTCAAACATGCTGTGAATCTCAATTCAGTTTTCTCTAAATTCCACCAACATGTAAACTTTGCTACGAGAGGAATCGAACATGCTGGATCTTGTACGCACATTCCCAGTGTGTACCAGGCAGAGACCCGACCCCAACTCGGGTTAGTTGCTAGTCAGTCAAAACCTGTTCTGAAACCTGGTCAGCAGGAGCCATCTCTACACTTCAGGACTGTTTTGAGCACACTGACTGGCATATGTTTAAGTAGGCTGCAACCTACGTTGAAAACACTGACTTAAAGAAGTACGTGTCATTGTTGACCATTGATTGTCTTCAAGAATGTCGTCATACATCCTTAACAGAAGCCTTGAACTGCATAGTTGCAAGCTCTGCTTAAGCATGCAAGACTGCAAAGCATGCACACAGCAAGAGCATACACAGCCACTTCAAGAACATCGATGACATACAGAGCATGTGCCAGGGCATCCAAGCTATCACCAACTACTGGACAACACCACCTGCCTAAGACAGTGATGCCTCCCTTCCAGGTGTGCTAAATGAACTCTATGCTTAGTATGAGTGTTAGGTGTTAGCCTCACAGCAGCTAACGTGAGGAAAACTACGCAGAGTCAACCTTCAGAAAGCCGCTGGACCAGATAAAATTCCTGTTAGAGTGCTCAGGGAATGTGCAGACCAGCTGACATGTCTTCACCAATATCTTTTTCCTGAGCTGTGCCACCGTTCCAACGTGTCCCTGCTGCCTCCTACATTAGATCCTCGGCAGTTTATGTACAATCCCAACTGCTCAATGGCCAACGCCATATCACAGCAATGCATATCAAGTTCGCAGATGACCCAACTATCTCACCAACAGGAATTGAGTCAGCATACAAAGGAATTTCAACAATTAATGGACTGATGTAGAACCAACAATCACACACACCCCTTACACACTCTCTTTACCACCAAAGCATCCAAACCCTCACATCCAAACTGCGCAAAAGTCTCTTCCCCCAGGCTATCAGACTCCTGAACATTAAGAATCAGGTGTGAACAAGGACTGGACTAATCACACACACTTCAAATATCAAAGATATTTGTTTCCTCCCTGTGGGAGGAAACCAGAGAACCCGGAGGAAACCCACACAGTCACGGGGAGAACATGGAAACTCCACCCAGATGGGGATTCAAACTGGGAATCCCTATAGTGCTGAGAGGCGAACATGCTAACCACTAAGCCACCATGCCGCTTAAAGTTTATTGTCCTGTATATTATAATTTTGTATTACAAATGCTACTGCACAAATGCACTTCATGACTTTTGTAGTTTACTGTTCTATGTAGCACCTTGTTCCTGGAGGAACATTGTTTAGTTCACTGTGTACTCTACACCACTGTATATGGTTGGAAAAACAAAATTGACTTGACTCACCAATGTACCACCACTTACACTTTACTGTTTCATCAAACACAAGGTGAGACTCTCACACAACATAAATTTTAAACACACGATTACCACAGGTGAGCTTTTGGTTTTGATAACGAAGAATTAGGCAATGATCTCCACCAACTTTCATTCCTTTATTGATACGCCTCAAATAAAAAAAGCAAAAATTTTGTTCAAAGAGGTGTCCGATAAAAATAAGAATATTGAAACAGGATCAGTGTAAAGTTTAATGAGATAAAATATTCATTTAAAATTACACTAAAAAAATCATTTTTTATGTTTTTTATTTTGTTCTTTCTCATGTTTCCTTTTATCTTCATTCTGTTTAGTTTCTGGTCTTTTTCTCCTTTTCTCTCTCACTGTCTCCATGGCACCCCAAACCTCATCATCTTCCTCTTCTTCTTTTATCACCTCGACCTCTCCTTCTACATCTGATAAACAACCCTTTTTCACACACACACACACACACACACACCTTAACCACAAATACTAATACACAAATATTAACCATAAACAAACATAACAATAAGCATACAACATGGTTTTACTTTAAAACTGAATAAGTTACATTATTATAATTACAATAATTTAATAATTTTTACATGTACATTAGGGCAGCATGGTGGCTTAGTGGTTAGTACGTTAAACTGTCAGCACTAGGGATCCAGGTCGAATCCCAATCTGGATGGAGTTTCCATGTTCTCCCCGTGTCCACATGGGTTTTCTCCGGTTTCCTCCCACAGTCAAAAACATGGAACAAGGTCAATTGAATTCTCCAAATTGCCCCATATAGAGTGTGTTTGTGCATGTGTCTGTGTAAGTGAGTGAGTGTGTGCCCAGGGATAGATTGGCGCCCTGTCCTGTATCTACCCAGCACCCGAAACGTTCTCCGACCCTAGTAAAGGATAAAGCGGAACATATTTTGCAGAAAGATAAGCGGAAGTAAATTTGCAGAAACTTTTATCCAAAGCAACTTACAAATGAGAAAACACAAGTCAGTAGTTAGGAAAGAATCAGCAACACTGTAGTTAAATAATACAGTGGGGGGGGGAGCACTCTCACACACACACACACACACACACACACACACTATATGGGGCAATTTGGAGAATTCAATTGACTTGATCCATGTTTTTAGACTGGAGGAAGAAACCCGGAGGAAACTCACGCGGGCACGAGGCGAACGTGCTAACCACTAAGCCACCGTGCCGCCCATAATAATAATCAAACCTGATTAATATCCATTCTGTTTTTTTTCTTCTTTATCGCAAGTGTTTGTGGAAGAGATATGTTTTGAAAAGTGTCTTAAAGATGCTAAATGACTCTTGCCAACAGAGTTGGGAAGATCATTCCACAATTCAGCAGTGGTAAATAATATGGAGTGATAATTACTACCACAGTGAGATTGAATCACCAGGGGACATTCATCACTAGAGCGAAGTGAACGAGTTGGAGTGTATTTTAGGAAATATAGATTGAACATGCAATCCAGAGATTGTCCTGTAGGTCAGAGTCAGTGCCTTGTACTGAATGTGAACAGCTACATTAAGCCAATGGAGCGAAATAAATAATGGAGTGACATGAGGGCACTTGGGTGGTTGAACACAAGTCTGGCTGCAGAGTTTTGAATCAGTTGTAGAGGCCCGATTGTCGGTGAGGCAGGCGGATATCCGATTAGAGATAGTGGTGTCTACAGAGGCAAAAGACAAATTAAGCTGAGTGTCATCAGCATAGCAGTGGCAAGAGAAACCATCTGCCTGAATGACAGTGCCCAGTGATGACATGTACAATGAAAAGAGGAGGACACCAAGTACTGAGCCCTAAAGAAATCCAGTGGGTATTTGGGGAGCGCTTGAAACATTTCAATTCCATGAAAATTTTAAGGAATATCCTTTTAGGTAGGATCGAAATAATTTAAGTATCGAGAAGTGACTAATCTGTGACGAAGAATTGAGTTTGCTTTGGAAAATTTAAGTACATCAACAACAGAAGGCAATGCTGTCTCAGTGGAATGACCACCCCTAAAACCAGACTGACTGGGATCAAAAAGGTGCAATGACAAGTTCTAGTTCAAGTTTAAGATATTGCACTGTATTAAAGCAAGTTTAAAGTGTTCAAATCCCAAGCCACCAAAGAACAAACTGAATCCAGAGTAACAAGAAAAACTTCAACGCTACTCCCCACAGTGCGAGAGTATGAACAGGTCATGGTTCCCAGTGTTAGATAGTCCTGTACATGTGTGGATACATCACACTTACCTGTGGATCTTTACTGGACATCAGCAGACAGTTCAACCTCGATTTTAGATACACCTACACGTGTACAAAAGTAAGTTGTTTTCATGAATGAGTGTTTCTTGTAATAAGTTTCCCCTCACTCGCCAAATAATTTAGAATAGAATAATGTCTAAGAACTAAGACAAACTTTCAGGTTCTATTTAAAACTGTATAGCTGCTGCATTTTAAACCAGTTACAGATTATAAAGTAATTTATTACAACAACCTAAGAACAGAGCATTCCAATAATCTAATCTTGAGGTTAGGAAAGCAAGAACTTTTTTCTCTGCATCCTGGATTTTTTTTTTACTTTGAGATGAGGAACCCAGGTCCTTTATGTACTCCTTCACCCTGGACTACACTCTCCATAATGTTGAACTCATATGTTATCTCTTCTATGTTCTGATTGGTTACTTAATGCTTGTTATTTTTCATAAATCAATTTTTGCTTATTTAATTTATTTACAGATAATCTGGGTCTGATCAGAGGGTCATCAAAATTAACACAATTTTAGAAACTTTATAGAAAGTTTATTTTGATTGGATCAAGTACAAGAACCTCAGTTTAATAAGAATGTAGGATGAGAACATGACTTGTTATCCAGCTCTATGATCTCTGTAACAGAAAGTCCAAAAAGTTCACTGACTGACAAAAGACTGAAGTGATGAGTGAAAATGAACTGTGTATGCTGTCTAAGACAGAAAATACATTCCATGTTTATGAATAATTGATTCTACCATGAAGTGTGTGTGTGTGTGTCTCTGTACCTTGTGTTGAATGGTTCGATCTTCCAGGTTATGGATTCTAAGAAAACGATCAAGGCCACATGAAGCAACAAGTGGTAACGATGAGTGGCACTGAAGACCTCTCACACTGCCTGCTGCCCCCTTCATACATGCCCGTACCAAGCCTATGTACATGCACATATAAATAAATGCATGAAAAGTAACAGTAGCTGCATTTAATCTTCTCTTTGATATACATTATTATGACTGGCTACTAAAATGTGACATGGTTATAGAACAGAGCTCATTTGTGAACTTGCTAAAGAATCCGGTTTAAAAATGATTTTAATAAATAATTGATTACAAAACTGCTTCTAAAATTATGTTTCCAGTTTCTACAGGACACAGTACTGCCTGGAGTCCAAAACCGGTAAACTTTACTTTTACACACACACACATTTACATTTTACATTTGGCCATTTAGCAGACGCTTTTATCCAAAGCGACTTACAAGGTGAGCACAGGGTTAATCACAACATCCCTGGAGCAATGAGGGTTAAGGGTCTTGCTCAAGGACCCACATTGGTAACTTCAGTGGACCTGGGATTTGAACCCCCAAACTTTAGATTGATAGCCCAACACCCTAACCACTGAGCTACCTTGCCCTTCACACACACAAGCGCGCGCGCACACACACACACCTTTTCTTAGGTCGAGGATAGCAAGCTGGCCATGTGTGTTTCCCACCACCACACTGTTCTCGCCTACAGGAACTGTGAGAGCTGTTAGAGGAACATCACCAAACACTGCCTCCATAACTGGTCTTCTCTGTGCTAACGGGTCGTAGACTCGCACCTGTTTGCATGTTTGGGGAAGGGGAGAGTGTTAGTCATATTATGTTATGTGACTTCATGAATGTTCACAGTGAAGGTTGTTGTTTCTTTGTTTATTACCAGTCTAGTTGTGCTACAGGAGATCAGAATCAGAATACTTATACAGAATATAGATTTAATACTTTAAGATCTGTGTTAAATTGCTTTAAACTGCACTTGTTATTTACAGATTACATAATTATACCTTTTGACCCAAATGTAACAGTTCTTCTCAAACCGAATAACAGCTGATAATTTGACATGATTTTTACCCCCCCACCACACACACACACACACAGCTGACCTGGTGATGGCCTGTACAGGTGACGATCTTGTTAGAATTTATGAGGAAGGACATGTCTCTCACCCACACAGGGACCCGTAAATCCAACCAGTCATTAGCAACCTAAAAAAACACACATAAAATTTGAGACTTGATTTGTTTACATTGTCAAATGTTCCCATTACTGAGTCTTGGTACTTGGTCATGCTCTTAATGTCAGGAAGCTTTTTTAACATTATCTTGGTTTTGTTCAAGGGTTCAAGTTTCTAACACAAAAACCTTAAATTACTTATTCAAGCAAATAAGTTTATTTACATGTCTACATGTGTGTTTATGTGTTTGTCTCACATTCTTAGCAGTGAAGACTGGTGAATCAAACCTCTGCAGGTCCCAAACTTTAAGTGGATTCTCTTTTCCTCCTGTAGCCACAAGATGATGTTCTGATGGGTTCTGTTTCATTCTGCATACGTCTTTTCCTACATTCACCTCACTCTATGCAGATGTATGCATGCACAAAGAGAGAGTGTGTAAAATAAGTATGGTAACACATGGTCACTAGATACTTACTTTGTAATCTTCCAAACATACAAATCCAGTATTTACTGTTTAGATGATTTCAGACCCAGTTTATGTTTAAAAAAAAAAAAAAAAAGAATTTCAATTATCTAATCAGCTGTGTTCTGTTTTAATAACCTCACAAGCACCAATACATACGCTAGCATACCGAAACATTTTCAAAGCCATCAGGCTGTGCTAAATTAGATTTAATTTAACAGAGGTAAGAAATCAAAGGTGTGCAATCCATTAATAATTAATGATCCAGAATTATTAATATCCAAATAATCTCACCTTTTCTATTCCAGCTTCATCCCAGACCTTCATCAGCCCGGATTCCACACAGGTTACTAATGACCTGAGAATGAGACAGAAATTCTTTAGATTTTTAACATACAGCCCCAATTTCCAGTACTTATAGATATTTCAATTCAATGCCTCAAATGTACTTTAATTTGGATACATAGAAAAATTTAACAACTGAAAATGAGGGAAAAACATAGACTGACTGAAGGTAGAGCTAGGTAGGTATAGAATCTATGATTTTTAAAGTGGCTTCATTTTAACAGTGAGAGATGGAATATCAAAAAGAAAATCTAGAAAATTAAATAATATTTAAATAAAAAATGATTTGCATTTCATTGAGGGAAATAAGTATTTTATCCCCTAAAAACCAACTAATGTAGGCTCCCACAGACAACGGACACACGCTAATCTCAGTGAAGTCATTACCTGCATGAAAGGCACCTGTTCCAAACTGTCAAATGTATAAAAGCCAACCTGCCAACAAACTCGGTGCCACGCCAACATCTCCATCATAGGCATACTAAACATGTAAACATGCAAACCTCATCAGAAAAACTGCAAGAAACACCTGACTTCTGTGTTTGCAAGACTTATATGAGAATATATATATATATATATATATATATATATATATATATATATATATATATATATATATATATATATATATGGGTTGGTGATCTGGTATAGTCCGTTCTGGAATTTCACCTCTTCACCCAGCTCATCATTAGTATAGGGTGTGGCACTGAAATGATGCTGTTTCAGGGAGCACAACTACGTAGAGTCTGAGGTATCTGCCGCTTTCAGTTATGCTGCTCTAGTCCGTTATGTCTAGGTCACATGCTGCATGGTCAATCAAACTCTGGTTAATACTGTGCTTTATTAGCTTTAACTGCTTGTTTGTTTCATTTGAGGTGTTGCCAAATTCCTATGTGTCGTCAACTCTTCATCCATGGCTCTGCGGAAGCACTGCAGCTATGACAATTACTAGATAAAACAGGGATTTCTATTGGCCTGGTAGTCCTGCAAGATGCCCTTAATGGACTTATAGTTTCCTAATTGTTATTGTTTTTCCAACTGTTGAATATGAACACCTGATTACTACAGAATCTGTACAATGCTGTACTAAGCTGTTAATGCTGCTCTGCCGCTCAAGGAGGATGAGTGCCCCACTGTGCCTTGGTCCTCCCAAGGTTTCTTGCTTAAAATAACAACATAACAGGGAGTTGCCACTGTCACTTCAGCTTGCTCTTTGGGGGGTTTAAAGGCTTATAACACTGTAAAACTGCTTTGTGATAATGTACTATTGTAAAAAAGTATATAATTAAATTACTTGAACTTACTTTATATTTCTAATCCTTCTGTGATGTTTACTCCATAACCCCTCTAGTAAATAGTAAACCCTCTATTTAGGGGGGGGGGGGGGGGGGGGGGGGGGGGGGGGGGGGGGGGGGGGGGGGGGGGGGGGGGGGGGGGGGGGGGGGGGGGGGGGGGGGGGGGGGGGGGGGGGGGCTCTCTCTCTCTCTCTCTCTCACACACACACACTTTCACACACACATTCTCACACGAGCAAAGATAATGATTATGGTGGTAATAAGAATACACGCCTTTCAGGATTCCGGTTTCGGCTCCGACCCACACGGAGCACAGCTGACTTCTGTCCGCCATGCTGCTGGCAAACAACGGTTCGTCTGCATATCCGCTCCGGCTTCAAAACTCACCCCCGGTAAAAACAGTTCCACAAGTTTCATTCAAATTGTACATGAAATTATTTCATGACAACGTTAAACTCATAAGACAACAAATCTTGTTAAATTTTACTTGTAGCACATTGGTCTTTACTTGTAGCACACTCCCGGCAGCAATTACTGTTTGGGAGACAGTAATTTGGTTCAGAAATAGGACAGTAGTTTAGAAATGGTACTTCCGACCTGTTCTCATAAGGGACGTATATGTAATTTATGTGATAATTTCAAAATTCTATGTTTGTGCAGCTTAATAAATGTGTTTATTCATAACAAATAAATATGTTTATATTTAGTTAAAATGTAAAAATACGGTCAGACAATAAGCTAATATGGCTTGACCGTATGCAAAACAATATTGCCAAAGCATTACAACAACAGTAAAAAAATACAATGAAAGTAACATAATATACTATAACAAAAATTATATATTTATATATATGCAATTTTCCCCGGGATCAATAAAGTTCTGATTCTGATTCTAAAGATCCTAAAGATTTAGCAGCGTCAACAACGAAATTACATTTTGCGTGAATAAAAAATGAAATTTACGAAATGTTTTAAGTTTTTGGGCTCTCTGAAGGCAATGGGAACTTTGTAGACCCTGGAATATTTTTGTAGCATTGTTTAAATTGGATCAGCAGATGGGGTTGTTTTACCTACACTAATAAGTTTTTAAAAACGCCTTTAGATACCTAAAGCAGAAACATAAAGGAATGACCCAAACTAAAGAGAGAGATAGCGAGAGAGATCCAGGCTCACAATAGACAAGAATGCCTTTAAATAATAAGTGAGTATAAACTGGATCCGCATCTTGAGCGTTAGGGATCCACAACAGAGACAGTACACCGTCTCAGTGACAAAAAGTCCTGCTTACCTCTAGGAGAGACGCTGTGGTCAATGTGAGAGCGAAGAAGTGAAGACAGACATGCATTTCCTTCTCCACTGCCCAAAATTTACAATAATTCAATAATTACAATAAATTTAAAAAAATACAATAATTTACAATAATCAAAATTTTAGACACAGATTTAATTAATGGAACAATTACAAAATATACTGGGAGAAGGCACACGGCTGCCGTCGCTGTTCAGTACGTCCATCCGTCCACCCGTTATCTTCCGCTTGATCCTCTATTATGGTCGCCAATCTATCGATGAGCACACACTCACTCACACAGACACGCACACAAACACACTCTATATGGGGCAATTTGGAAAATTCAATTGACCGTAATCCATGTTTTTTGTTTCCATGTTTTTGGACTGTGGGTGGAAATTGGAGAACCCGTAGGAAACCCACGCGGACACGGGGAGAACATGGAAACTCCACCCAGATTGGAACTCGAAGTGGGAATCCCTAGCGCTGAGAGGCGAAAATGCTAACCACTAAGCCGCCCCCTGTTCAGTCGCCTCCTGTTCAGTACTTATCAGTGCTAATATGTTAGAGTTGTGTTTAAAATTATTCAACCCCCACTGCAGTAAAGTGTTTTAGCAAGTTTGACGTTTATTTTTCAACTCGTTCACAATCAGGTCAAAAAAGGACTTTATTAACAAACAATTTCAACTTAAATTACAACAATATCTTTTCAGGTATACCAACAAATGTCCTTTTAGAAATTTCCTCATTGACATAATTATTCAACCCCTTAGTCACATACATAATTAGTACTTAGTACAACTCCTTTTGGCAGTAATAACCTTCAGATGTGAAACAAAGCTCGACACAAGTTTCTTGCAGCGATCTAGAGATATCTTAGCCCATTCTTTATAGGCCTCATTCTTCATCCTCCAAACATATCTTTGAGCCATAGGCCCAAAAAGTTCCGATTTTCTCTTCTCGCTGCAGAGAAAAGTGTCCCAAAACCTTTTCGTTTTGTCCACATGGTTTTTGGCATACTGGAGTCGACTCTTCTTGTTCTTTGGAGTCAGCAGAGAGGTGTGTCTGGGAGTTCTTGTATGAGGATCAGGCCTTCATCTCGCAGTGTGCGCCTTATCATCTGGGCTGAAACCCGAGTGCCTCGCTCTGACAAGTCCTGTTGCAGTGCCTAAGCTGTCAGCCAGGGATTTCTGTCCACCTTTTATTCCAGGTTGAAATAAAATGGTTAAATTTAGGCTCTCTATGAATAAAGCCCAAATTATAAAAAAAAAAATGAACAAAAAGATACTAAAAATCACATTAATTGAGAGCCCTAAATCTATAATCTATAAAAGTTTGACTTTTTGAATAGAATTATGGAAATTAAACATCTTCTATGATCAACTTTTCCTAATTTTTGGAAAAGGGTCTATGTGTGTATATATATATATATATATATATATATATATATATATATATATATATATATATATATATATATATATATATATATATATATATAAAGGACATGTATGTACCCTGTAAATCTTTATAAAAAAAAAATCAAAATCTTTTTTTTTTTTTATTTTATAACATTATAACCTATTTTATAATCTAAAATACAATTACTTTAATGTTTTTCCCTTTCTTTTCTTCATTTACTTTTGATGTCATTTATTGAGTTTCTTTTATTGTATTTTTAATGTTAATGTCGCAATGCTTTTGCAATATTGTTTTGCATACAGTCAATGCCAATAAAGCTACTTTTAATATTGAGAGAGAGAGAGAGAGAGATTTGCAGATAATTAGAGAAATTATAAAAAAAGTTTTACACACAGATTAAATCAGATGACCCCATATGATCAGTCAGCGCTTCACCTCCTGAGAGGCAGCGGGTAGCAAATACTTTTATGCATATATGAAGGACATGTATATACCCTGTACATCTTTTAAATCTTTATTTGTATTTTTTACGTTAAACCTATTTTATAATTTAAATTTTTATTTATGAAATTTTCCCCTACAAAAAAATAAGAAATTATGAGAAGTTTTTACATTCAGATTTAAACAGCTGATCCTAAATGAATAATCACTTACAGAATTGGAACAACTACAGATTTTATCTGGAGAGGGGCACACAGCCATCCTTGCTGCTCTGTATGTATCAGTGCTTCCCTTCGGAGAGACAGTGGGTAACACATACATATATAGACTGTACATATTTTCTGTAAATTTGTTTTAATTTTGTTGAAACATATTTTCTATCCATCCATCCATTATCTTCCGCTTATTCGGGGTTCGGGTCGCGGGGGCAGCAACCGAAGTAGGGAGACCCTGACCTCCCACTCCCCAGCCACCTCCACCAGCTCGACTGGGGGAACCCCGAGGCGTTCCCAGACCAGCTGAGAGATATAATCCCTCCAGCGTGTCCTGGGTCTTCCCCGGGGTCTCCTTCCAGCCGGACTTGCCTGGAACACCTCCCTAGGAAGGCGCCCAGGAGGCATCCTTACCAGATGCCCGAACCACCTCAACTGGCTCCTTTCGATGCGGAGGAGTAGCGGCTCCACTCCAAGTCTCTCCCGGATGACCGAGCTTCTCACCCTATCTCTAAGGGAGAGCCCAGCCACCCTGTGGAGAAAACCCATTTCAGCCGCTTGTATTCGCGGTCTTGCTCTTTCGGTCATTACCCAAAGCTCATGACCATAGGTGAGGGTCGGAACGTAGATCGACTGGTAAATCGAGAGCCTTGCCTTGTGGCTCAGCTCCTTCTTTACCACAACAGACCAGTATAGGGTCCGCATCACTGCTGACCCCGCGCTGATCCGTCTGTCAATCTCACGCTCCATCTTACCATCACTCGTGAACAAGACCCTGAGATACTTAAACTCCTCCACTTGAGGCAAGATCTGATCCCTGACCCAGAGAGGACTCTCTCTCCTTTTCTGACTGAGAACCATGGCCTCAGATTTGGAGGTGCTGATTCTCATCCCAGCCGCTTCACACTCGGCTGCAAACCGATCCAGTAAGAGCTGAAGTTCACAGCCTGATGATGCTAACAGGACCACATCGTCTACAAATAGCAGCGACGTGATCCTCAGATCACCAAACCGGACACCCTCCATCCCGTGGCTGCGCCTAAAAATTCTGTCAAAATAAATTATGAACAGAACCGGTGACAAAGGACAGCCCTGACGGAGTCCAACCCTCACTGGAAACCAGTCCGACTTACTGCCGGCCATGCGAACCAAGCTCCTGCTTCGCAAATACAGGGACTGAATGGCACGTAGTAAGGAGCCATGTACCCCATACTCACGAGGCACCTCCCACAGAATACCCCGAGGGACACAGTCGAAAGCCTTCTCCAGATCCACAAAGCACATGTAGACTGGTTGGGCAAATTCCCATGAACCCTCGAGGATCCTGGAGAGAGTGAAGAGCTGGTCCAGTGTTCCACGATCAGGACGAAAACCACACTGCTCCTCCTGAATCCGAGGTTTAACTATCAGTCGGACTCTCTTCTCCAGTACCCCTGCATAGACTTTGCCGGGGAGGCTGAGCAGTGTAATTCCCCTGTAATTGGAACACACCCTCCGGTCCCCTTTTTTTAAAAAGAGGCACCACCACCCCCGTCTGCCAGTCCAGAGGCACTGCCCCCGATTGCCATGCAATGTTGAAAAGGCGCGTCAGCCAAGACTGCCCAACAACATCCAGAGCTTTGAGGAACTCCGGGCGGATCTCATCCACCCCAGAAGCCCTGCCACCAAGGAGCCCTCTGACTACCTTAGCGACTTCAGCCACAGTGATGGACAAGCCTCTCCGGAGGGCATATTGGTGGGATTGAGAAGGTCCTTAAAGTATTCCTTCCACCGCCTGATGACATCCCCAGTCGAAGTCAACAGTGCACCCCCTCCACTATATACTGTGTTAGTTGCACACTGCTTTCCCCTCCTGAGTCGCCTGACAGTTTGCCAGAATCTTCTAGGAGCCGACCGAAAGTCATTTTCCAAGGTCTCACCGAACTCTCCCCACGCCCAGGTTTTTGCCTCTGCGACGCACGAAGCCGCAAATCTCTTGGCCTGTCGGTACCGGTCAGCTGCTTCTGGAGTCCCACAAGCCAACCATGCCTGATAGGACTCCTTCTTCAGCTTGACGGCATCCCCTACACGGGGTGTCCACCACCGTGTTCGAGGGTTACCGCCACGACAGGCACCGACTACCTTGCGACCACAGCTCCTGTCCGCCGCCTCAACAACGGAGGAACGGAACATGGCCCATTCAGGCTCAATGTCCCCCACCTCCCCCGGATAGAGGTTGAAGCTCTGACGGAGGTGAGAGTTGAACATCTGTCTGACGGGTTCTTCTGCCAGACGTTCCCAGCAAACCCTCACTATACGTTTAGGTCTGCCTGGTCTGACCGGCATCTTCCCCCGCCATCTGATCCAACTCACCACCAGGTGGTGATCAGTTGACAGCTCAGCTCCTCTCTTCACCCGAGTGTCCAAAACACATGTCCGCAAGTCCAATGACACAACTACAAAGTCGATCATTGAACTGTGGCCTAGGGCATCCTGGCGCCATGTGCACTTATGGACACCCTTCTGCTCGAACATGGTGTTCGTGATGGACAAACCGTGATTTGCACAGAAGTCCAACAACTGATCACCACTCGGGTTCAGATCAAAGAGGCCGTTTCTCCCAATCACACCTCTCCAGGTCTCACTGTCATTGCCCACGTGAGCATTGAAGTCCCCCAGTAGGACTACAGAGTCTCCGGGGGGAGCAGTTTCTAGTACCCCCCCCACAGACTCCAAGAAGGCTGTGTACTCTAAACTGCTGTTCGGCGCATAAGCGCAGACAACAGTCAGTACCCATTCCCCCACCCGAAGGCGTAGGGAAGCTACCCTCTCATCCACCGGGGAAAATCCCAACATGCAAGCGTCAAGCCGGGGGGCCACGAGAAAGCCCACACCTGCCCGACGCCTCTCGCCATGGGCAACTCCAGAAAAGAACAGAGTCCAGCCCCTCTCAAGGAGATTGGACCCAGAACCCACGCTGTGCGTTGAGGTGAGCCCAACTATATCTAGCCGGTATTTCTCGACCTCCCGTACCAGCTCAGGCTCCTTCAAGGCCAGTGAAGTGACGTTCCAAGTTCCGAAAGCCAATTTCAGCAACCGAGGATCGCGACGCCCAGGCCCACGCCTCCGGCCACCACCCGATCCACACTGCACCGAACCCCTATTACTACCCCTACCCCCCCACAGGTGGTGAGCCCATTTGAGGGGGAACCCATGTAGCTCCTTCGGGCTGGGCCCGGCCGGGCACCATGGGAAAGTGCCCGGCCACCAGACGCTCGCTGACGAACCCCATCCCCAGGCCTGGCTCCAGGGTGGGGCCCCGATAACCTTATATCGGGCAGGGTACACGTGTTCTTTGTTTTTCTATTCAAAGGGGTTTGTCTGGCCTGTCACCTAGGACCAATTTGCCTTGGGAGACCCTGCCAGGGGCTTTTGCCCCAGATAACATAGCTCCTAGGATCATTCAAGCACGCAAACTCCTCCACCACGGTAAGGTGGTGAGCCAAGGAGGAGACATATTTTCTAATCTTATATTAAATTAGTGGTAAGTAGTGGTGGCTTAGTGGTTAGTATGTTCATCTCTCGGCGCTGAGGATCCATATCCAAATCTGGGCGGAGTTTCCATGGTCTCCACAAAGGTTGGTGCACTGTCCTGGGTGTATCTACCCAGTGCCTGAAACGTTCTCTCCTGAGTAAGCATGTCCAACCCCCCCCCCCCATCCCCCCAAAGTTTTGGCAATATTGTGACAATATTTGACTGTATTTGCATAGAGTCATGCCAATAACGTTACTTTGAATCTTGAAAGAGAGAGAGAGAGACAGTGAGAGACAGAAAGAGAGGGAGGTGCATAAAGATCTCTCTTTGAAAGGGGGGGGACACTAATACAGAGAGAATAAGGGAGAGAGAGAAATTACCAAACAACCAATCATTTTAAGGAATTCAATTTTTGCTATAGGAGGAGCCTAAATACACACAGTCAAAGAGAGAGAGAGAGAGAGGGAGAGTCCTGACATATCATCTCAATGAGAGGGAACAGACGGAGGAGCAACGGGTCTACCTGCACTGTATCTGTCTCTCTTTACTTACACTGTGAAGGAGTGACAGACAGACGATTGCGAGATGCAGCTGTTTTAGAGAGAAAATAAGACAAGGAGAAAGAAAGAGGGTGGTTTAATTAAAATAAAAGAAGAAAGAGGGAGGGAGACAGGTACAGCTGTCTCTCTCTCGACCTGAGAGATCGACACACTGGCTGCCGGAACAGCCATGGCTTTCACTTTTGCTGCGTTCTGTTACATGCTTACCCTCGTCTTATGTGCTGCTCTCATCTTCTTCGTCATTTGGCAGGTACACAACACACACCCACACCCATACCCACACACACACATACACACACACACACACACACAGGACCTGTTGGTCCTGATGGAGGATTAGTGGCTTTTTTATGTCTCTGAGCTGTCAATCAAGCATGATGTGTCACAAAAAAAGGTGTGCATCTGTTAGACAGAGAGCAGAGAGCTTGTGTGTGTTGGAGTGTGAAAGTGTGTGTATGAGACAGTCAACACACACATACACACACACAGATTTATTAAGTATGCATATACAAACACATAATTTGCCCCGACCTTATCTATCTCCTCACCTCCCTATGCTCAGCCAATTGGATCTCTCATACAGTAACCATGGTACCAGCTTAGGGGCTCATGTGGTTGCCATGGAAACCTGTTTACCGAACACAAAAGAGAAAGACAAAAAGAAAAAAGAGAAAGAAAGACAGCATGAGAGAGCGAGAGAGACAAAATGACGAAAATAGACAGACAGTGTGAAATAAAAATAAAGGTAGATATGAAAAAATGACCCAGGGATACACAACTAGACTGAAGGATTAGACACAAATGGAGAGACGGAGAGAGTAAGACAATCAGAAAGAAATAAAGACAGACAAAAAGGAGTTATAACAAAAGAAAGAGAGAGAGACACTGAGAGAAGAGAGAAAAACAGTGGGAGGAGATAGAGAGAGAGTAAAAACGAGACAAAAAGAAGAAACAAAAGCTGAAGTCTGAAGAAAATAAGTGCTAAATTATGCAGAGCCGTGCATCTGTCTTATGAATGGGGATTTTATTAATTGATAACTGGATTAATGCTATATGAGGATAAAGTCAGGATTTAATAAACTTCATAAGATTGACTAAATGTTGCGTGAGATAAATGTTTGATAGATTAAATTAAATTTATGGTTCTTCAAGATGGAATTTCTCTAGTGTTTAAACATGAGAACTAATAAGTCCAGCACTGGATTTATTCTAAAATGGAGATGCAGATCTCTGCTACACAGAGTTTAACCCCACTCACCAGCCTGACTCACACAGCAGTCAATCAGTAGAATTGGACTGAAGAAAAAAGGTTTTAAATGCAGGATCTCTAGTTTAATGTCCATTGAGACTTTGGTATATACACTGTAACATATGTTCAGTTATGTAATCGGCAGACGATGGACAGATCTGGAGACATCACAACAAATATGCTTCAATACTAAAACAAAGCATATGCTGGAAAAACAGTCTGATGAATATGACTTCATTCTACAACACATGAAGAGAAACCAATGACTCTAATGTTTATTATTTATGTGTTTGTCTGGTTGCATGTCTTTCAGATTATTGCATTTGATGAACTGCGAAGTGACTTTAAAAACCCTATTGACCAAAGCAACCCCACTAGAGCGGTACACACACACACACACACACACACACACACTCACTCAAGTTTCTGGTATGTTCCCTTTATTTGGTTCATGTTGATTTACTCATTCATTCATTTATTATCTTCCACTTAATTATCTAACAGGGTTGCAGGAGGGGTTCCCCATGCCCATCCAGGGGAGAATGTTTCGGGTAGATACAGCTAGGACAGGGTACCAATCTATTGCTGGGCACACTAACTCAAACAGACACACACTCAAACACACATTATATGGGGCAATTTAAAGCATTTAATTTACCTTGAATACATGTTTATGGATTCCAATGGACTGTGGAAGGAAACCGGGGAACCTGGAGAAAACTCACATGGACACAGGGAACCTCCACTCAGATTGGGATTCAAACCTTGATCCCCAGGACCAAGAAGCAAACTCGCTAACCACTAAGCCTATGTACCGCCACAAGTTTATTTAGCTTTCACAGATTTTTACCAAAAAAGTTCAACACGGCTGCTCAAGGAGGATGGATTCTGTTTATTCATTCATTCATTATCTACATTTACATTTGGTCATTTATTGGACGCTTTTATTCAAAGCGACTTACAAGGTGAGCACAGGGTTAATCACAACATCCCTGAAGCAATGAGGGTTAAGGGTCTTGCTCAAGGACCCACACTGGTAACTTCAGTGGACCTGGGATTTGAACCCACAACCTTCAGATTGACAGCCCAATGCCCAATACCCCAAAGAGTTCTTCCACTTTATCCTATATTAGGGTCATGGGGGGGTTCCCCATGCCCATCCAGGGGAGTATGTTTCAGGCGCTGGGCAGATACACCCAGAACAGGGCGCCAATCTATCACTGGGCACACACTCACTCACACAGACACGCACGCATACACACAATCTATATGGGGCAATTTTGAGGACTCAATTGAATTGATCCATGTTTTTGGACTGTGGGAGGAAACCGGAAAACCCGGAGGAAACCCCCGCAGACATGGGGAGAACATGGAAACTCCATCCAGATGAGGATTCGAACCGGGAATCCCTAGTGCTGAGAGGCGAACGTGCTAACCACTAAGCCACCATGCCGCCTCTGTTTATTCAGTTCAGTTAAGTTCGATTCAGTGTGCTCAATTGACTGGATTATCATTTTGTTGATGTTCTTGTATTTATTTTGAGATAATGTGTATTAATTCATTAATTCATTCTGTATTTACAGTATATATGATTTTCCTGATTAGGGTTGCTGGAGCCTTTCTTAGTACTAATATAGGCAAAGGCAGGGAAACTGGTGAATAGTCCATTACAGGGAATCCTGTGTAAGCTTCATTCTTTACTTCAATGTCTATGTTCTGTAGTTTACAAATATATGTACTCAATACAATTCTCCCTCCTACATATTAATTGTTGGGATTATGGTAAAGGATTTTGAATTTGTACCATATGAGTTTTAAATTTTTGCCAGATCCCATTTGCAACCTTTCTAATTTGGTTTATACTTTAGAATGTGTAATTCTAGTTATGCACATCACAGGCCAATTGTATCCAAAGCCTATACAGTAATTTGATGGGTGCTGATTTATTGTTCTAAAGTGATTGGCTGCTTTTGTTGCAGTGTTGTCAGGTGATAATATTGAAAGATTTTATTGACTGTTAAAATAGTCATTCACAGATACATTTCCATTTAGTAATTTAGCAGAATTTAGTAATCTTATTGAAGCAACTTAGAAATAAGAGAACAACACAACAGTTTTCTCAAAACTGATCATTATCCAATTTATATAAAAAAAAACTTAAAAATAAATGTATTTATTAAATACATTTTATTGTGAATATTTTTTTTAATATATCAAATATTTGTGGAAGAGAGTTATTTCATAAAGATGCTAAATGACAGCTTTACGGACGGAATAGGGAAGATTGTTCCACCATTTAGCAGTGGTGAACAATACGGTGTGAGAATCATTATCACGGTGAATTTTAATCACCAGGCGACATTCATCACAATGTGAGCAGCTACAGGGAGCCAATGGAGGGAATTATGAAGGGAGCCAATGAAGAATTAAACTGGAATTGTATTTTATCGAAAAAGGTTTTTACAGATCATAGATGATTATATCCTTGAGACATTTCTTATCTGTGTAAATATCCACAACACAGAGAACTAAGATTTTTTCAAACATCATTTCATTTCATAGTCATTTGTAATACAGTTGATGAGGCTGTGATTCATATTTCTGACTTTGTGCGTGTTTCCACAGAGAGAAAGAATTCTGAATATAGAGAGAATCTGTAACCTACTAAGGAGAGTAAGTTCGCATGTTGACTTAATTATTTTTAAATACAATAATATCTGATATTATATTTTATATCATATTTTAAGTCTAAGTACTGTGTGTGTGTGTGTAGCTTGTGGTTCCAGAGTATTCGATCCATGGGTTGTTTTGTTTAATGTTCCTGTGTGCTGGTGAGTGGGTTACACTCGGCCTCAACATTCCCCTGCTCTTCTACCACGCCTGGAGGTAAACTTAGTTACCCACACCCACACAAACTTTAACGTAAAAAACTGGCCTGGTCTGATATTTGTCTCAGGTTCTGGTCCTATTCTCCTCCTAGGCCTCCAACACAGGTTGATTTTAATATTACTGTAATAATAAGGCAATAAGGCACAAATTGGTGTTGTTAGGAAAGCAGTTAGAGCTAATAATAAAGCACAGCATTTAAGTAATAAGTAACTGATTAACACAGTGCAGCATATGACGCCGGCATCACTGACTAGAGCAGCATAACTAAAAGAGGCAGATACTGCAGACTCTACATAGTTGAGATGGCTCCCTGGAACAGCATCATTTCAGCGCCACACCCCCATTAATGATGAGGTGGGTGAAGAGGTAAAACACACACACTGATCCCAGATTACCATATAAACACACAAAATAAATTCTTTGGAATGAATAAACAAATTTAATACCTGATACTGTGACTCAGTAAAGTCTGGTACAGAGACTGAAAGAGTTGTAGTACTACTAAAAAATATTCCTCAACTCCTCTAGACACCATTTTGATGTAAGGAAATTGTGTGTGATTATGATCATGTTTCAGGTTTTTTCACCGGCCGGCAGATGGTTCTGAGGTGATGTATGACCCAGTTAGTGTGATGAACGCTGATATTCTGAATTACTGCCAAAAAGAGTCATGGTGTAAACTGGGCTTTTATCTTCTCTCATTCTTCTACTACCTGTACAGGTAAAATATAAGCTGCTTTTGATCATTGGTGTTAAGTCCATCTGTCTGATGGGCTCACCTTTGCACTGATGTCACCACATCTGTCTCTCTCTCTGCAGTATGGTTTATGCTCTGGTCAGTTTCTAACATGAAGACCCGACTGAAAAGAAGAAAGAAAAAAAGTCAGTGTGATGTTCCACCCTCCTCTTTCTCATCCAGCCGATTCTGCAGTTCTAGAACCTCGGTAACCATGGAAACTTCCAAGACATGTCCATTACTGAGAAAAACATGGATGAAGGGAAGTGAAAGCTAGGAGGGAAGAATCTCCTGCAGCACTGATGTTCCTTAAATGAGTTTTATTAGTTCAAGGGCTGCTAAACATTTCTGCTGCTGGAAGGAATATGACCAATCCTCTTCACTGCGATGAGACCTTCATACTCACTTTCATCATCATTTTTAATAGCCATCATCCTTCTGATGAATAGAAACATAACCTTCATTTAGAATCATATCTGTATGTAACTAAGTTGCAGTTCAATCATAGTTGTAGATTATTAGAATGTAATAATACTAATTTATAATAGATGGAATTATTTAAAGCTCTTTGTAATTGTAATCTTATTCAGGGTAGAGACAAGTAGTGTCCTTACAATCAACCACACAAGCTGCTGTTTATTATACAGCAGAACAGTGAGGGTGATGTTTGATGTTTACATCCAAGCAACCAATGAGAAACAAGAATCATCCAGGCCGATAAAACTGTTCAAATTGACATATGACACTTTTTCCTCATTCTATCTCTCTCTCTTTCTCTTTGTAACACACACACACACACACACACACACACACACACACACACACACACACACACTTTTCCCACAACCGTGGAGACACAGTAATTTTTCTGATGGCGTTTTAACATAAAAAATTTTGGCCACATGATGCTGAGCACCAATGAAATAATCTGCATATTATTTACAATTTAAAGAGCACCAATCATGAAATGAGCAGTGCAGATGATGATGAGCAGTGATGAGTCTATGCTTAGCAGTGATGAGTCCATGCAAAGCAGTGATGAGTTGATGCAGAGCAGTGATGAGCTGATACTGAGCAGTGATGAGATGATGCTGAGCAGAGATGAAATGTCTTTTAATAGTGATTCACATGCTGAAGTAAAATTTACCACATTCTGATTTGTTAAATTAAGATATAGTTGATAAACAGCATCTCATGCTATCAAAACAATATTTATAAAACATAGATCTAATTTAATTGAACTAAAATCAGACTTAAATGACTTTTATCTCATTCTATTGCAGATCTTACAAATACAAAATGCAGGCTGGATATCATGAGAAATGATGTGAATTCCACAAACACACAATGAATAACACATTTTAACACAATTTTCAGCTCAACATGTAAAGGTTTCTATACAGGTCTGAAAATTTAAATAAAATTTAAAACTACACATCTGAAACTTGCTTTTCTAATGCTGTGTAAAGCTGCAGGACTCATCTAATTTGTGCCTCTGTGGACAGAGATGAACTTAATAGTTGCTTGTGTAATTAATGAGCCATGTTATCTCATTAAACAGCATCTGAACAGCTTTTTTTCAAAGAGAGCAAACAAACTTGATAAACTGCTGTTGGTTTCTCCTCTACTTCTGAGTGAAGTACAAACTGATCATGTTTGTAAGTTCGGTCTGGTCACAGTCTAACTGGATGTCAGCATTGGTCTAAATTCCAACTCAGTCAGCTGATGTTTCACTGCAGTGTGAAAGATTTCTGAACACAGGATAAAAGTCATTAAAGGGCTGTGCTTCTCATTGATATCGCACAGGGAACCTTGCTATCAGCTGAATTAAGAGTTTGCATGTAATGAGCTCCTGCTGCTGGGTTTAAGATCCAGTACGATCACTCAAAGAGCAGGATGTTAGTCTGACTACCTCCCTACATTGTGATTAAGCTTTAAAAATATGGCGAGCTGCACACAGCAAAGAAAGAACCATTATCAACAGTGTTTAAAATGTTCACTGTGTTCACAGTCTGCATTTTAAATGTCACTAAGGTGCAAAAGAAAACCTCACAAAAGCTCACACTGACGTTGTTGTTTTAAATTTACAGTAAAAGTAATCCATTTTGTGTTCTGAGCTTAAACACATAAATTGGTCCACCACATCTAACCCATCTTTGCAGCAAAACACACTTACACACACTAGTGAAGTGAGCACATGTGCACAGAGATTTTGGCTGCTCTGTGCAAATGTGGGGAGCAGTTGAGGTTAGATGCCTTGCCCAAGCCATAGCACCTGGTGGGACTGGGAATTAAACCAGGGACATTCAGGTTGTAAGGCTGGTTCTTTAACCACAAGAATATGACTGGCCACTGGAACAAATTTGAAATTGTTCAGTACAACACTGCACAGAGTAATTAATTCCGTATTCATTCCTTTATTCAGTGTTTTCAGTCAAGTAATCATGAGTCAGCTTTTTATTTATTATATACTTACATCTTTTTTACAGAGATCAAAGGGACTGTTAATTTTATTTGATTAACTTGGACAATTAATTTATTTTGTGTTTCTGTGTAGTTGTTTGTCATATATTTATTACAGTAAGTAATTACTGTTAATGTTAAACCTTAGAGGGATCTAAACTGATGTTTAGAAACAAAGTTATAAATCATTTGATTCCTTTTAGAAGTTAATGAATGATGTCATTATATTTTAGTAATTCATACTAACTGATCAGACAACAATTCAGTGAGAAAAGATTCTTCCCACAACATATCTCAAATCTCCAGTCTAATCTTGAATCCAATTCCACATCCTCTGCTAAGAAACTCTGTTAAATATGATGGTGGTGTTAGTGTCTTATTTAGTTTAGTCTATAGATTAAGAAATAATAACTGATCATTATTATGTATTTTTAAATAACTAAATGCATAAAACACACACACACAAAATCTTTCTTCAAAAATAGTTTCCTTGAAGTACATTGTGTTTTTGTGTGTGTTCTTTTAGTTGGGCACTGATTTGATCTTAATAATAATGTGAACATGTGGTGGACAATCAAACACAAACTGGTTTAATAATGATCAAAGAGATTATAGGATTGTAATAACATTTTGTCTGAATGTCTAATATATAGTTTGTTTCTTAAAATTATCCTACAGTTGTGTCTTTTATATTTGTTACTCATCTGTACGCTGTTGTAGTTTTCATTAGAATTTAATATTAGACAATAAAAGCAATTCTGAGTATTATAATAAAACTATATAAACTACATTAACATTTTATTTTTTAATAAATTTATTCATAAATGTATTTATTCATAACTAAATTTAATATTTTAGGGATAGTAAATAATTTTTTATCATTAAGAGTTCAGTCATTTTGGAACCCGATGTAGTATTTTTTATGTATACACATTCACCATTAAGAACTATTTGTACTCGTGAGAATGTGAGCGAGAAATAAATCTCTTGACTCACTCACTCACTCATGTAAGTTCAAAATCATTGTTGCCATGGAAACTGGTTATCATTTATATGTTTGGGGCGGCACGGTGGCTTAGTGGTTAGCACGTCCGCCTTTCAGCGCTAGGGATTCTTGGTTCGAATCCCAATCTGGGTGGAGTTTCCATGTTCTCCCTGTGTCCGTGTGGGTTTCCTCTGGGTTCTCCGGTTTCCTCCCACAGTCCAAAAACATAAATCCAGGTCAATTTAATTCTCCAAATTTCCCCATATAGAGTGTGCACAACGATAGATTGGCGCCCTGTCCTGGGTGTATCTGCCCAGCGCCTGAAACATTCTCTCCTGGATGGGCATGGGAAACCCCATCGCGACCCTAGAATAAAGTGGAAGATAATGGATGGATGGATGTTTAAAATGTGGTTTGAGTTCAAATTGTCTCATACACCCAATCCTGCATCTCAACTGCCAAACCCCAGTTGGTGGTCTGTAATGGTGCACCGTGTGCTAAATGAGGTGTGTAATTTGGAGAGTGTCATGGTGTCTCAGATTCAGCGCATTCACTGAGTATGTATAGAGAATGAAGACTGGACTGTGATTGACTGAGACTGAGCCACCAGTGTCACTATAAGATTTAACAAATGTTATTACCTGCCCCCTAAGTGTACAATTTCACAGCTCACCCTGTGATCGGACATCCCTACCCTTTCACACGGTCATCCAGCAAATGGACATTCCTACAATTATACAAGCTCATTTCTGCAACTATTTGACAATTGTTCAAACTATCGAGAATCACTAAATATTGTTTCAAAGTATTATAAAAACTGTACGCAAGCAGCCATAATACACCTTACATTATTTTAATTGTTTTTAATTTTTTGAAATGTCTTTAAGTCAATGTCTTTGACATTTTGAAATGTCTTTAAGTCAATGAATTTATTTTTAAATATAAGTTTATTCTTTTTTACATTACCAGGAGGCCGATGTCTTACTGACCAGGGCTTTAACCTTTACCTCGGACGTTCTGTAATTGGTTTAGTAACGACGTACCGGGACATCTGGTGTGCAGACGTCTACTTCTGATTTGTCTGTGAAATGTAAGGCGGGACCGCTATACTGTAAATTCCAGTTGTCATTGGCTCACTCACATTCGCTCCATGCGTCTTGTGATGGAGGCGACGGAGTCGATTTAGAGTTTCATTGGACATTTAAATATAGATGAGGCGTGATCAGGGCGGAGATCTGCTTTAACTCCGCCCCTTCAACAAATTGCGGCGAACTTCGGATCGTCGAGACCTGCAAAGAGGTGAGTTATAAAAAAATATCTGCATAAACTTTAAATGAAACATTTAATTAAATACAGTTCTGTAAAAGTTTGTTCGTAACTTATAACCGCTCGAATGCACCGTAAAAGTTAAATGTAAATCGATTTTACTTCGACTCTATGCAAGGACTTTAGGTAAAATGAATAAGAAATACACATTCTCAAACTCACCAAAATTGTAGTCACATATAGCATCCTTGGTCCAAATGGTAATTATAACATCATCTGATCTATAATGTGGGTTATGTTACAGTAATGGTGTGGTGTCTGATCTGATTTGTTACAGGATGAAGCTGAATAAACAGAGCACTGACAGAGAGTTCGGAGGAGCTCCGGGTAAATACAGTTTATAATTGGGAGGTGTAGCAAAGTGTGGTTGAATCCCAACAGGTATACAGACATGTTATGACACCTTAATAGAGATCGAATTCAGTACAGACTGCAGCACCACTGATACTACAGAATAGTCCAAACAAATTCCTGGAAAATGACATTAGTACTAATCACCAGCATCCAATGACCTTGAACCCTGCCTCTGCACATTTCTTTATGGAGATTTATCAGATTCTGAGAGAACATTGTAATGTTGAAGATTTTTGGGTGATGGAAAGTGCGACTCTTTCCGGAAAGCCCGATCTTGTGGCACGGCACCCAAAGAAGACCTGGCTATTTTGCTCCCAAATCCTTAATTTATTATCATTTGTAGCCTCACAGTTTAGCGTAACTGACACTTTTGTCTTTTTTCTAACTGCACTGTAGGATGGACAGTTCTGATGTATCCACTGGTTTCTGGTGGTACTCTGCTCTGTTGCTGCATTGTTTACAAATGTCGGTCATATTTATGTGTTTTTGCAATGCACACTTCTTCTCGCTGTCTACTGTCTCACTGACTGAGTGGTCAGACAGATGCTAAACCTGACATGTTCCACTCTCCATTTTATACAGAATGGTATGATTCTATATCCTCACATGTGATTGGCAACAAAACCACCATGCTGCCAATCCAAACAAAGTTCTGCTGTAAGCAAGGCTGAGCCACTGAGAGTAAGATCTCCACAGCAAGAAAATAAAAAAGTGGAGAGCTGGCTCTTACCCGGTGGGGGTCGGCTCTTCTAATTCACTACAAAGCTGAAGCATGACCCATCACTTATGTATAATAATGAGCTGGATTAAATTGTTATTTATTACGGACATGTGATCAGTTTAACTTTCTCAGATTGTCCCATTTGATTGATTTCAGAAAAAATAAACATCATTAGAAGACTAGAAGATGTAAATCCTGTATCATGCTGTGTTCTTAATTAAGCTTTTAATTGTATGTGTGTGTAGGTGCAGTGTGCATCATTGTCCTTCTCCCTGTTGTTGTGCTCCTACTATTAAGTGTGTGTGTATCAGAGGATGGCGCTGTTTTTCGGTGGCCCCTTCATCTGTCCCCTCAGTCCTACATCTATGAACCTAAAGCTCTGATGATGATAACTGGGTGGATCAGCTTACACATCATCCTCTATCTGCTCCCACTGGGCAAGGTCTTCCACATTCCAGGCTTTTCTTCCTCTCTCTCTTTCTTTCACACACCCACACACATTATTTATATCTATCTATCTATCTATCTATCAATATATATATATATATATATATATATATATATATATATATATATATACACACACACTGTCAGCACTTACTGAATAATATTTTACTACAGGTATCGGAGGGTTTAGTGCTACGTGATGGAAAAAGACTAAAATATCCCATCAATGGTAAAGATATCCACAGTCCTGCTTTGATCTTTTGTACATGGATGCAAACAAAACATGAATGCACCCAGTTCTGTAAACCCTCACCTTCATTTATTTATCTGCACCCCCACCCATGACCCACCTTCCATCCACACCCTTTCCCATACACTCCCACCATTACACATCCACACACCCACCTTCACCCATCCACTCCCCAACCTGTACATCCCTATCCGTACACTGCCTTCATCCATCCACTCCCCCTCCGTAAACCCCTACCGTCATCTATTCATCCACACCCCCACCTACACTCCCTCCCATACCATACATCTTCACCTTTACCCATCCACTTCCCCACCCATACACCTCCACCTTCATCCATCCACACCCCTTAACATACACTCCCACATTCACACCCCCACATTAATCCATCCACTCCCTCACCCATACACCCCCAACTTCTATCATCCACACCCCCTTCCGTAAACCCCCATCATCTATTCATCCGCATCTGCACCCCCACCTACATTCCCTCCCATACATCTTCACCCATCCACTTCCAAACCTGTATACCCCCACCTTAATCTTTTTATCCGTACCCCAACCCATACCCCCACCTTCATCCATCCACACCACTTCCCATACACTCCGCACCTCCACACATCCACTCCCCAACCTGTACACCGCATTCAGACATTCGCTGCCCCTTCAGTAAATGCCCACCTTCATCTATTCATCTGCACCTCCACCCACAAATCTTTACCTTTACCCATCCACTTCCACACCCGTACCCTAACCTATTTATCTGCACCCTCACCCATTCCTCCCCCAATATTGGATGGGTGCCACACCCCCACCTGTACACCACCACCTTTATCCATCCGCACCCCCACCCATGCACTCCCACCTATACAACCCCACCTTTATCCATCTCCCACCATCACTCTGTACATCTTTGTAATAAACATCCGCACCCCCAACTCTCTATCCACTCCTTCATCCATACTCAAAGGACTGTATTTTTATCCAAACATACTTACAGTTCACTTTTGTTTATGTGTGTTTCAGGGTTCCATGCTTTATGTGCGACAGCTGTGCTGCTGTGTGGGCTGCTGTGTGTTGGCATTAACTTGTCTTTCCTGTTTGAGCTGATGATTCCATTGGCGGTTTGCTCCATCACTGTATCTTACCTGCTTTCTCTCTACTTGTACTGTCGCTCCCTATGTGCGCCTTCACATGCCCTGGCTCTAGGGGGGAACACAGGTGAGAAAACTGATATCATGTCTACATTAAAACATTTTGGAAAGGTGCCACTTTCAGGATGCTTCATAAGAGTTACAGGTAACAAATTTCTGTGTTTGTGTTTAGGTAATTTTGTTTATGATTTTTTTATGGGACGAGAGTTAAACCCTCGCATTGGCTCGTTCGACATGAAATATTTTTGTGAGCTCAGACCAGGATTAATTGGCTGGGTAAGCTCTCTAAACCCCACCTTTGTTTTTTAACCCCTGATGAAAAGATACCTGCTTCTGACCCTAAACTGAGTAGTAACTTAAACCTCCCAGTGATGCTTCACTTAACAGTTCAAACTGTACAGAACAGCTTCTAAATGTTGAGACCATTATCGTAAATAAATATATAAAATATAATATCAGATCATTGATGTCAAAATAAAGTAAAGGGTTCAGAAATGTTTAAATCTATGTGTAGGTGGTGCTGAATTCGGCAATGCTCATGAAGGAGACGGACCTTAGAGGGTCTCCTTCATTATCGATGATGCTTGTTAATGCCTTTCAGCTGCTGTATGTAACTGATGCTCTATGGAATGAGGTAAGTTATTCATCAATAGAAAATGCACATCATGTTCCCATGTTATTTTTTTATTTCATAGCTCTATATCTTAAGAGTGGCATGTGTCACTTGGATCCAGGAGCTGAACTGATTTAAAATAATAGGGGTTTATTAGATCTAAGGTCTAAACTACTCTCTCTGACAAATAATCCCACGAAACTCTACATGGAAACATTTACTAGCAGTGAAGCCTCTGGGGCTGTACTCTTGCAGGAAGGTCTTATTAAAATGTCAAGCTCATGACAAGAAACAGGGGGTGTATTTTAATGGCCTTAAATTTCGTAGTTCATAAATCTAAAGCTATAAATTAAAACTATAGATTAGATATAGCTCACAGGTCTCGGTCTCTCCCACAGGAGGCAGTGTTAAGCACTATGGACATTGTTCATGACGGATTTGGCTTCATGTTGGCATTTGGAGATTTGGTCTGGGTTCCCTTTACATATGGCCTTCAGGCGGCGTTTCTGGTCTTACACCCATACACACTCAGTCCGCGTATGGCAATTGGTGTCATTCTTCTTAATGGTAACCAAGAACTAGGTGCTCCAAAGTAGTTTAACCCAAAACTTTGCAGATTCAGAGAGTATCAGAACCATTTCTGTTTCAGGAACTGGATATTATATATTTCGCAAATCCAACTCTCAAAAGAACCAGTTCCGGAGAGATCCGACCCACAGCAGCATTACACGTGAGTACAGTACTTCTCCTGTACATGTTACTTCACATTTGGATTCTGTCACACACCTCAATTAATACTAGGGGTGCTGAAAAAAAATCGAAAAATCGCGATTCGTAGTCCAGGCGATTCGGAATCGATTAAAAATGCCCAAGAATCGATTTTTAAAAATGTTTTTAAGTTTTATTTTTTGGCGCCACCTCCCGAGCGAACTGTATATCGCACCACGGATCCGCTCGGCCTCTGTACAACAAGCTTGTTAACCAGCTCCCTTTTGTAAGGCCGCTAGCATGGAGCGGGGTGGGGGGGGGGATTCGATAGATTTTTATTATGTAAGAAAAAAAAAGCTTACAAAAAGCTAAGCTAACCTATCACTGCTCATTTAAATTTGAAACCTGTTTACACACATCATGTTAGTATTGTCGAATCGGCATAGAAAAGATGGCTTTAGATTGCCTTTTTCACAGAAATTGCTCTTTTATTAAACACATTAGAGCAAACAGCATGAAGAAAACTTGATTTTAGTACAAACGACCAAACACACAGTACACAGCACAAATGTAAAACAACCACTGTAACCTGCATTTCCGGGGGGGGGGGGGGGGGGGGGGGGGGGGGGGGGGGGGGGGGGGGGGGGGGGGGGGGGGGGGGGGGGGGGGGGGGGGGGGGGGGGGGGGGGGGGGGGGGGGGGGGGGGGGGGGGGGGTTCACTGCTCGCTTGCACAGCAATAAAGATTCAAATTCAGAATGAATCACATTGTGTGTTAGAATGTGTGCGCACGCGTGTGTATAAGCGCTTCCGATACTGTGCTGTAAAAAAGCGCTGACACGTGATACATGCTTTTTTTTTCAATCTTCCATCACGATCTACCCAACACCCCTGCTCGATGTATTGGGCAGCCCTGGTTTACATTGTCGTTTCATCAATCACATAATTTAAACAAAATTTAAAGAGCATATGAAGTGAAAAAAAATAATTTCTGAATCGAAAATCGCTTCTGAATCGAATCGTGACCTCAAAAATTGGAATCGAAACGAATCGACAGACACCGACAGATTGGCACCCCTAATTAATACATAACAAAATGGGGCTGGTGTTTTTGAGGGACTGACACATTCACCCTTCAATTGGAACAATGCATTTATAGTTTTGTACTATTTTTTAATTACACATAGTTAAGACCACAAGTTTTATTGTAGCTTAGCTTTATGTGTGTGTCTGTAAGTGACTAAATAAACTGTTCCTGATTCTCTGCAGACCTGGAGACAATTTGCACCGCTACAGGAAAGAAGTTGCTGGTCTCAGGGTGGTGGGGTTTTGTCCGACATCCAAACTACCTCGGAGACCTGTTGATGGCATTGGCGTGGTCTTTACCCTGTGGTAAGTCTAATTATAGAGCTCACACACAAACACACACAGCAAATCAGTGTATATCCTCAGTGGTTGGTGTTTCCTCTTATTCTCTAGGTTTTTCCTACATTCTGCCATATTTTTATGTGACATACTTCACGGTGCTGTTGATCCACCGTGAGGATAGAGATGAGCGACAGTGCAAAGCAAAGTACGGAGCAGCTTGGGATCAGTATTGCAGCCGGGTGCCATACAGAATCATCCCCTACATTTACTGATGTTCAATATCCTCCCCTATTTTTTTTTTTACTTCTTAATAATTATTTTATACAAGTCTTGTAATTAATTATTCAAATTGTCATCATTATAATCATGCTTTTATTCTACTCTTACAAACTCACAAAAATAAAAGCCCTTTTTGAATACGTTTTGGTATTAAAATGGTTTTAATTTATAAAAATTGTATTTAAACAGTACAGAACAGGTTTTGCACTCAGTCATGTGAGCCACTTTCTGTATTTATTATACCACTACGTCTATCAACCTTCCCCCACACAATCACCCTCTGCTCCTCTCTCCCACAGACTTCATAGTGACAGTCAGTCTGTCTTTGTAAGTCTAAGGGTAAGAATCAGAGCAGTTATTCCACTTGAGTGAAGAAGAAAGGAACTGTAACCACAAAGCTCCACATTGATAGCGTGTAAAGCGCATGTCTCTTTGCGCCCTCAAAGAGGAACTGTTCAGTTCAAGGAAATTCATTATAAATTATGGAGCTTTAAGGTTTTCCTATACCAAAGCTCTAGATGGTTCTAAAGCTCCTGAATCAAAACTTTTCCAGTCGTCCTCCTCACCTCCTCCATGGCTTGCTTCTGTCTTTCCATGGTCTCCCTGTCCACTCTCGCTCGCCCACTCTCATTCCACACCTCCCTGGCTAAATTATGAAGCATTCCTGAGTTCTCACTGGTCCATGCCAATAAGAACGTGCACTTTTTTCCTGCCAGGAAACATTTCCGCCTGATCGGGTGGTGCGGGGTTGCAGTGGCTCGGACGGCACTAAAAGCCCGACGAAGATGAGATAGGACAGAGAGTGTGTAACCTGCTGGCTCAGACAGACTCCGCCCACTCAGGATGTGAGCCACAGCTGCTGTGGTGTTTGAGGTAGCTTGAGCTTGTTTTAGCGAGGTGACTGTCGCCTGTGCTGCACAGAGAGCCTCAGAGGTGGTATTAAATGTCCTGCCACTTCGTAAAGTCTCAGACACAGTGATAACCAGTTCCACAAACTCCGCCTGCAGTGCCTCCTCCCACACATCTCCATTAAACAGGAGGAGAGAGAAGACGTATCCATACAGGACATTTACCAGACTGAAGCAAACTAATGGAGATGGGGAGGAGCAGAGTGACCGCAGGGTTGGAATTTTACTGCATATTGTGGGAGGAGCAGATCTGCATTCTTCTTCACCTGAACTATGCATCCATGAGGTTTCTGTAGTACTGTGGAGTAGAGATCCAGAACTGAGTGGTTCCTGCTGTTTTTCAGCATACAGCTCCTCCACCAGCACTGTAGATCTGTGCTCATGCTCCTCCCACCAAGGACTAAATGCAGGAACCAACATTCCAATTCCTCCACCTTTTAGCAGTTCCTCAAATTTCTGCTTCTCTTTTGGAGGTAGAAGAGCCCATAGCTCAGCTTCAGTTAGAGCCTCCATGTTTAAACCAGACAGCCTCATTGTCAGATCTTCCTCCTCCTCCTCGTCCTCTTTTTCCTCCTCCTTGGAATGTGCGAGCTTATACAGGATTGCTGCTTCTTCATCCTGATGGTTCTCTCCTCCACCATCCTGGATCTCCACTAATCTGTTTAACATCTCCAGCTCTTCAGGATTCACACCTACAGCACCATTCTGCTGCATCAGCTCCCTCTGGTTCCGCATTCTAAGCAGGACCTCCCTCATCCTCTGACGCTGCTCTAGCTGTACTCTGCCATGCCCTCTCAGTTCCTCACTCACACAGTCCTTGTAAAAGAGCTCAGAACAGGTGGAGTGAGCAGCACCTCTGTAACAGCTCAGGGAGCAGTATGGAAGGTTACACCTGGGACAGGTATATCGTGCAGGATTCACCACACACAGCCCACATACTCTCACTGCGCAGGTGAATTCTTCAACCTTCTGATCCGCTGGTGATAACTCAGCTTTACTCACCACAGAAACAGGAACTGTAACCTCTTCCATATGGAGCAGTTTAGGTTCCAATTCTGGTAGATGTGGACTTGGAACCTTCTGCATCTGTACACACAAACACAATCAATTTAGTTCTTCTGAAGCTGAATGCTCGTTAGCAGTGTCATGTTGCTTATTACTGGTTTGTTGTTATGTATGTTTTAGGTCTAACCTGAGAGCACTATTAGAAAAAATGCAGAGTAAAATCAAATCAATAACATTCACATTTATGCCTTACCAGGAGATAGAGATATCAGTAGTTCAAACTTCCGTCTAATGCATCTGTGTTGCTATGCAACAGCACCATTCAGCTGCATAGCCATTTCATTCATTCATTATCTTCCCCTTAATCTTCTATTAGGGTGGTGAGGGGGTTTCCCATACCCATTTAGGGGAGAACATTTCGGACGCTGGGAAGACACACCCAGGAGAAACCCACACGGACACAGGGAGAACATGGACACACTACCCAGATTGGGATTTCAACCTGGATCCCCAGTGCTGAGAGGCGAACATGCTAACCACTAAGCCACTGTGCCACCTTGCATATCCATTTGTGTTCCTTTTATTCTGTTTTATTACTTTAAGGATTTTTACAAATCTGTTTTAAAAAAGATAATCAAAGAGATTATAATTGAATACAACTTTGAAACAATTGCAAGAATTATATTGAGTTCAGGGCGGCACGGTGGCTTAGTGGTTAGCACGTTCGCCTCTCAGCGCTAGGGATTCCCGGATCGAATCCCAATCTGGGTGGAGTTTCCATGTTCTCCCCGTGTCTGCATGGGTTTCCTCCGGGTTCTCCGGTTTCCTCCCACTGTCCAAAAACTTGGATCAAGTTAATTGAATTCTCAAAAATTGCCCCATATAGAGTGTGTCTGTGTGAGTGAGTGTGTGCCCAGCGATGGATTGGCGCCCTGTCCTGGGTCTATCTGCCCAGCGCCCGAGACGTTCTCCCCTGGATGGGCATGGGGAACCCCACCGCGACCCTAATAGAGGATAAGCGGGAGATAATGAATGAATGAATATTGAGTTCATCCCACAGATGTCAATCAAAAGTATAAACAAATCAGGAGAGCTTTCTTCATTAGTGACTCTGCTTATTCTGTGTGAGGGGGTTAATAATGTAATAATAATAATGTAGGGGGCGGGTTAGCTCAGTGGTCAGGGTGTTGGACTATCAATCTGAAGGTTGTGGGTTCAAATCCCAGGTCCACTGAAGTTACCAGTGTGGGTCCTTGAGCAAGACCCTTAACCCTTATTGCTCCAGGGATGTTGTGTTAACCCTGTGCTCACCTTTTAAGTCGCTTTGGATAAAAGCGTCAGCTAAATGACCCAATTTAATTTAATTTTTAATTCAATGTAAATGTAAATAAGGGAAGCGGACATGTTGGATTTGAACAACTGCTTCATGGTGACGATTTTTAGATCCACAGGATAAACAGATTGTGTATAAACTGGTATTTATCATTATGTTAGTGAGGATACATGACATTAATTACATTTGTGTAAAAAGCATGTTAACTGGAATAACTACATAAATAAAAATACATAATTTTCTACATTGTAGCTTCCACTAGAGTAAAGAAAAGCGTTTTATTCTGAAGTACAATAAACAGCTTATATTGAAACTTTGAATTAAACCTGAAGCTGATTAATCAAACTTATCAAATGTAGTGACTTCACGTTAACGTATGACCTTTATCGCCACTGTTAGCGTGATTAGCTAGCGGTTACTTTTTTTTTTTTTTTTTAGAATAATATTAAGTTCGTTTATCTCGTAATAAATGAACACACATATAAACACATGAGCATCAGTAACGTGCTTCTTATTGCGCTATATCGACTTTATCGTAATAGAAGTTTTGCACTTACCATTCGCTAAAGCAGATCCAACATGGAGGATCCGGTGTTGCACTTTAATCCGCACCAGTTGTATCGCGAATGGAGGTTCCGGTGTCTAGGTGACGATTATATGATTGCCATTTCTCTAATTTTCTCAGTGTATTTACGTCAGATTTTTTACTCATTGGTAACTGTTTTTTTTCCAGGCGAGTCACGTGAACTACCGATTTACACCAAGAAAATGAAAAATGAAATATTCCGGAATATCATTTTTGGACTCTTATTACAATTATAGTCATTCAGAGGCCATCCAGAGGAGAACGTTTCGGGTGCTGACCAGATACACCCAGGACAGGGCACACTCACTCTCTCTCTTTTTCACACACACACACACACACACACACACACACACACACACACACACACACACACACACACACACTTGAACCTGGAGGAAACCCACAGACACAGGGAGAACCGGAATTCCCAGCACCGAGTGACAAATGTGCTAACCATTAAGCCACTGTGTCACTGTGTCATTTTTTTAAAATATAAACATAAAATTAAACAGCAGCAGCATTTGAAATGATTATTCAAAAGTTTGTCAGAATTTAGTTAATTCCTGCTGATTTCAGGTCAGATAGAGATGATTAGGATTTAAGAGGGCTGTATTCCAATTCCCACAGTGCACTACAAAAGTAAAATATTGATCACACAGAAGTAATGAATGTTGCCAGAATAAACTATATTGATGTTTGGTGTAAAATGCTGATTTTAGGATCTGGTTCAGGTTTATGCCTCAAACATTGCACCCAGACAAGGTTAAAGAATAAACAGCAGATTACAGCTACAGGTTTCATATCATATACGAGAGATATGAAGGAACTGAAGATATTAACAAAAGAAAGGTACATTATTATCTTTATGCATTTACTTTTAAGTTTATTACATTCAGAATAAAGTCAGGTTTATTATTGTGGCTCTAAAATTCCTCTGTTCTGAACTTTATACACACCAGTAATAATAGGGAGCAGAAAAAAAAAGAGGATGGACCGGACGTGAGTGTATTAGAAACCACTTTTGATTAACCAGTTTTTCAGTTCTTCAGTGAAATCTCCTTTGATGCGGATGCTCATGGTGACCTCGTTGACCTGTGTGGCCGTGGCTTTACCAGTCAGCTGATGTAAAAACTGCTTAACCTCCTTGTTCAAAGCCTGTAAAACAAAATATTATTATTAATAAGTTAAATATCTCCTAAGAGGATGAGAGATTATCTGTGAGTGGAGTTACCCATATGTCTCCTTCCACCTTGCGCAGCACTGTGCTCCTCTGGTTTCCATGTTTAACATCAGAATAAACCGGGACATTGTGCAATCGGGAGCGATGGACCATGTAGGGCACAGGGGGAGGAGTTTCTGACCAAAATAAAACAAAGAATTGAGAAGCTCATGAAAAAATACATCACAGGTCAATTATATAAAACAAAAAAGTTTACAAATATATCAAAGTGTAAATTTTTGTTTTATTTATTCATTCCATATCTTCTGCTTAATCTTCCACTGGGGGGGGGGGGGACTTTTTGGGTGCTGGGCAGATACACCCAGCAATTTAGAACATTCATCTTAGCCTGAATTCATGTTTTTGGACTGTGGGAGGAACCTGGAGGAAACCCACACATACATGGGGAGAACATGGAAACTCCACCTAGACTGGGATTCGAACCTGGATCCCTAGTGCTGGGAAGCGAACGGCTAGCCACTAAGCCACCCGCTGTGTATTATTTATAGCCAATATATTTTTAAATATACACAGGTGTGTGTACCTGCAGGTGGCGTCCAGCCTGATGCAGTAGTACCAATGTGGTTAGGTGGATGTGGAATACACGATGGAGGAATTAATCTCTCTACATAATGAAACTCATCTGTGCTCTCCACCAGTCCTCTCTCCACCATTCCTGCCCCCTCCTAAACAGAATAAACACAACACAGCTGTTAAATAGAAATATGTAAACGCATGCTGACCAAAGTGAAGCATTAAGAGAAATAAACTTAATGAAGATGAAATAGAAACATCCAGTTCCTTTAATTTGTTCATGAAAAAGGCAGAAAATTATTTATATATATATATATATATATATATATATATATATATATATATATATATATATATATATATATATTATATATATATATATATATATATATATATATATATATATAGTCTTTTTTCAATAACAAAATGTTTCGTGTTTACATTTTATGAATAACAAATATAAAATGTGCATTGTTGCTGTGATTTCTGGTTCTCTTTTGATAAGGATAATGTACTAATATCACATTACATTGACATACATAATAATGATCACAAAATCACATCATTTATAAACTCATAATAAAAAAGCATTGTGAACTCATCCCTCTACAAAACATGAACCTCTGTCATTGAAACAGAAAACATTTAGTCAGTTTTTTTTTAAATCATTGATTACTAAACTCTGCTGGGGGGAAGAGGGTCATCACTTTAAATAAAAAATAATGGCATGGTCACCTCTAAGTTTAAATCCAATTCTGATTACATACTTTTTCCATGTCCATGTGGGTGTCCTCCCACAGTCCAAAAACATCGATTCAAGGTCAATTAAATTACCATATAGTGTGTGTTTTTGTGTGTGTCTGAAATTTTTGTTCAATTTAATCATTTAATAAACACCTTGATTACATTTATGATTATTTATTAATAATAATAATAATAATAATAATAATAATAATAATAATAATAATACATTTTATTAATAAGCGCCTTTCAAAACACTCAAGGTCACTTTACAAAAATAAGAATAAATAGAACTAAACATACAAAAGGACACAAGGCTTAATTGATTTACATCTGAAGCTGTAACAAAAATATATTTAAATCTCTTAATGCCTTGTACAGAAGCATCGGCAAACCGTTTAGTATTTATTAATTATATCTCCGCATTTAATAACTTCCTTCATTGATGCCTTAAGAAGTATTTAACAATAAACGGCAAATTTAATTTTAAAAAAAAGTCATGTGACCTAAACCCCAACTGTCAGCAGAGAACATGCCAAACACACTCCATCTCGAACTGTACATCACGATGCTTAGTTTAATCGTTTATTATCACGTTAAGACCAATTCAATGCTACGTTACTGGACAAAACAACATTGTAAGACGTCGGTAAAGTTAGTTTGATATTCGACATTCGGCAGACATTCGCTTTTTGCTCCGCCTCCCACTTTCAATCAAAGCCCTAAAATTATTTTTTATTGCATTTTATAAATCACTACGCGATCGAGAACACACTACAAACTTTATAGTTTTTTTAAATTCCCAGTCAGTTGATTTATTTTTAAATTAGAACTAGACATAAAAAAATCTTTAGTGTTGAATGATGATGATTTTAAAATTCCATGTTTTACAAAATGAACTATTGTAAATATTAATATTGCAATCAAATATAAACTCACTTGTAGTTTACAGAAAGACACATGAAAAATATACTACAACCTTCATTTTAGGAAAATATACTTTGGTTGATTTTTTAAAGATACAAATTCCTCCTGTGAAACAGCAAAATGACAAAAAATATAAAAGTACTTGTAGTTCATAAAGACACAGCTGGGAACATACTACAATCTTCATTTTGGGAAAAAATTCTACGGTTGACTTTTGGTTGAAGTTTTAAAAGTACAAATTTCTACTGCGAAACAGCAAACTAGTATAATAATATAAAAGCACTTGTTGTTCACAGAGACACAGCTAGGGAACATACTACAACCTTTATTTTGGGAATATACTCGTCGGTTGATTTTTGGTTCAATTTTTCATTCATTCATTATCTCCCGCTTATCCTCTATTAGGGTCGCGGTGGGGTTCCCCATGCCCATCCAGGGAAGAACGTCTCGGGCGCTGGGCAGATAGACCCAGGACAGGGCGCCAATCCATCGCTGGGCACACACTCACTCACACAGACACACTCTATATGGGGCAATTTTGAAAATTCAATTAACTTGATCCATGTTTTTGAACTGTGGGAGGAAACCGGAGAACCCGGAGGAAACCCACGCAGACACGGGGAGAACATGAAAACTCCACCCAGATGGGGATTCAAACCGGGAATCCCTAGCGCAGAGAGGCGAACGTGCTAACCACTAAGCCACCGTGCTGCCGGTTCAATCTTACAAATTACAAATTACAAATTTCTACTGCGAAACCGCATAATGACATAATAATATAAATGTAGTTGTAGTTTATAGAGACACAGCTAGACAACATACTACAACCTTCAGTTTGGGAAAATATTCTTTGGTTGATTTTTGGTTAATTTTTTTAAGTTACAACTTCCTCTTGTGACCCAGCAAAATAGTATAATAATATAAAAACACTTGTAGTTCATAGAGACACAGCTAGGGAACATAAACATACTACAACCTCCAGTTTGGGAATATATCCATCTGCTGATTTTTGGTTAATTTTTTAAAGTTATAAATTCCTCCTGTGAACCAGCAAAATAGTATAATAATATAAAAGCACTTGTAGTTCACAAAGACATAGCTAGGTAACATAATACAACCTTCAGTTTGGGAATATATTCTTTGGTTGATTTTTAGTTCATTTTTTAAAGATACAAATTCCTACTGCGAAACAGCAAAATAGTATAATAATATAAAAGCACTTGTAGCTCAAAGAGACACAGCTAGGGAACATACTACAACCTCCAGTGTGGGAAAATATTCTTTGATTCATTTTTTAAAGATACAAATTCCTACTGCGAAACCACAGAATGACATAATATAAAAGCACTTGTAGTTCACAGAGACAGAGCTAGCAAACATACTACAACCTTCAGTTTGGGAATATATTCTTCGGTTGATTTTTGGTAAAATTTTTAAAGTTCCAAATTCCTCCTGTGAAACATTGAAATAGCATAATAATATAAAACCACATAGTTCACAGAGGCACAGCTGAAAAATAGTTCCATTGGTTACGTTAAAAAAAATTCTGTTCATTAACAGAATTGATCACTGGCACACACATGGGGAGAACATGTAAATTGGGATTGAAACCGGGAATCCTTAGCGTACACCACTAAGCTACCGTGCTACCCTCGAATATAAAATATTGTTTTTTTTTAATCATAGAATATGCTGACATGTTTAGATACCAACATTACATTTACATTTGGTCATTTAGCAGATGCTTTTATCCAAAGCAACTTACAAGGTGAGCACAGGGTTACTCACAACATCCCTGGAGCAATGAGGGTTAGGGGCCTTGCTCAAGGACCCACACTGGTAACTTCAGTGGACTTGGGATTTTAACCCAGATTGAACTAATTGAATTATATATACACTCACAGGTCATTTGATTAGTACATCTTATATTTTCTCCACCTACCAAATAGATTGACTTTGTAGCTCTAAAGTTACATTCTGTTTCTCTGCTTACTCTGTTCGTCCCTTTACTCTGTTCTCTGATGATCAGGACCCCTACATAGCTGGGATTGTTAGGGTGGTGGATGATCGTACGAGTGGTTGAACACCTGTATGTTCTGATTGGTGTACTGTTCTCTGTCCAGCAGCACTGCTCATCCACTCGTACAAAAGCACAAAACACACTAACCCACCACCACCATGTCACTTTCACAGCAGTAAAATCATTCTCTATCCTAATATCTTTTCTATGGGAGTCCTAATCAACAGAGAACATAATAAAGCAGATTAACAGATTATGTAGAGAAACAGATGGACTACAGAATGTAACTTTAGAGCTACATAGTCAATCTATTTGGTAGGTGGAGAAACAATAAGCTGTACTAATAAAATGACCCGTGAGTGTATATATGATTCAATTAGTGTCTAAACATGTCAGCATATTCTATGAATATAATAAAATTATATAATTTTATAACAATTTTTTATATTTGAGGGCGGCATGGTGGCTTAGTGGCCTATGCTAAGGATTCCCGGTTTCAATCCCAATCTGGGTGGAATTTACATGTTCTCCCTGTGTCCGCGTAGGTTTCCTCCGGGTTCTCCGGTTTCCTCCCACAGTCCAAAAACAATGATCAAGGTCAATTGAATTCTCCAAATTGCCCCATATAGAGTGTGTTTGTGTGTGCCAGTGATAGATCGGCATCCTGTCCTAGGTGTATCTGCCCAGCGCCCGAAACGTTCCCTCCTGGATGGGCATGGGAAACCCCACCACCACCACCCCATGACCCTTGTAGAGGATAAAGCGGAATATAATGAATGTATGAATTATTCATTCATTCATTCATTATCTCCCGCTTATCCTCTACTAGGGTCGCGGTGGGGTTCCCCATGCCCATCCAGGGGAGAACGTCTCGGGCGCCGGGCAGACTGACCCAGGACAGGGCGCCAATCCATCGCTGGGCACACAATCACTCACACAAACACACTCTATAGGGGGCAATTTGGAGAATTCAATTGACTTGATCCATGTTTTTGGACTGTGGGAGGAAACCGGAGAACCCGGAGGAAACCCACGCAGACACGGGGAGAACATGGAAACTCCACCCAGATGGGGATTCGAACCGGGAATCCCTAGCGCTGAGAGGCGAACGTGCTAACCACTAAGCC
>JAFMOD010000246.1:762209-793654 GCA_019802435.1 Corydoras maculifer
GGGCACACAATCACTCACACAAACACACTCTATAGGGGGCAATTTGGAGAATTCAATTGACTTGATCCATGTTTTTGGACTGTGGGAGGAAACCGGAGAACCCGGAGGAAACCCACGCAGACACGGGGAGAACATGGAAACTCCACCCAGATGGGGATTCGAACCGGGAATCCCTAGCGCTGAGAGGCGAACGTGCTAACCACTAAGCCACCGTGCCGCCCTTGTATGAATTATATTTGAGATAAATATATGTTTTGTAATTAGTGTAAATGAAACAACTGTTATTATTTTTATATTTACTTCTCTCTTTTTTCATTTAATCTTTACCAGGATGTTGCATTCATTAAATAGTTTATTAAATCTGACACAATTTCTGTCTGTCTTATTTGTGTTCAATTATTCAAACACAAATATCTTTGTGTAATGTAGGAATAAGCACTACTAATGGTACATCAAATATAATAAATGTATAAAATAAAATATAGTCAAACTGCAAAAGGTGTCATAGTTGGGTACAATTAAATTATAAGTGCAAATACTCATAGCTAAAAAACACAAAAGGTTTGTGAATTGTGCTTCCGAAATCACATTTTATTACAGCTTTAATAAGAAAAAGGCCATAATAGAATCAGTTTAATCAACAGAATTTTTTTTTATGTAACCAAGTGAACAATTTATCAGCTGTGCCTCTGTGAACTACAAGTGTTTTTTATTATTATTACTATGCCATTTCAGTTTCACTGGAGAAATATGAAACTTTAAAAAATTAACCAAAAATCAGCAGATGGATATATTCCCAAACTAAAGGTTGTAGTATGCTCCCTAGCTGTGTCTCTGTGAACTACACGTGCTTTTATATTATTATACTATTTTGCTGGGTCACAAGAGGAATTTGTAACTTTAAAAAATTTACCAAAAATCAACCAAAGAATATTTTCCCAAACTGAAGGTTGTAGTATGTTCCCAACTGTGTCTCTGTGAACTACCAGTGTTTTCCATTATTCTGGTGTTATACAATAACAGATTATAACATTAAAAACAATAATCCTAGTGAGATTCTGCTGTTATACAGTAACAGATTATAACATTAAAAACAATAATTAGGGTGAGTTAAGGATTATCTATGTAAACTGTAACTGATTTCATATTTCAATGGCATATTGATTTTATACAGTTGCAATTTACTGCTTATGAAACCAATATAAGCATGTTGATAATTTTTTTATTAATTGTTATTAACCATCAATACCTATGAACTTGTCACGTGTAGTAATATATATGTTCTTAAGTATGTTTAAATTATTTTTAGCAATTATGATCCATAGCCCGCTAAATGTTTTACGTACTATGGGGACTCTTTTTAGACGGTCCCTTGCTGTCATAGCCGAGTCGCCTTACCTAAATAAATTAATAGAGTGAATTTTGATTAAATATAATGATTGTAGTTTGTTCTATATTTAGTCATGATTTATTAGAAGTGATTTGGGGGAAAATGTAAGTTCGTAAGGAAGAGAGAGCAGCGGTGAAACGCGAATGTCGAATATCAAACTAACTACTGACGTCATTATAAGGATGCTATTACTTATTCACACGAACACTTCATAGAACACCTCATAAATACTCACCTTTAAACCTCTGACATCAGAAAGTATGTTACTGTGAAATAAACTATAATAATTATTGAACAATACACGGCTGTGTCTTACTGTCCTGCCACTCATGGAGACCGCCATGTTTCAAACAGTACGCATGCGCCAAAAAAAATCGAAGCTTTAATTTTTACAATTTATAAATAATTTTTAACAAACAATCTTTTTAACACACATACATTTTTCCTCACAATTTACACCGGCAAAGTTTTGTTTAATAATAAAAAATAATTAATTTTAATGTAAATGTCAAAAATTTACATGTCAAAAAATCGGACGAAACAAGGGCAATGGTAATTAACACTAAAATAAAAGACAATAGTTTATTTAGGTTTCAATAAAAAATAAACTTTTTATTTAATGATGAGTTACTACACAAATTATTATTTATAGCGTGAGGACAAGGTCGGGATGTTTCTTCACATTTCACATTAAAGCACTGGGGTAGGCTGCAGCACCGTTCTCAACTCAGGGCAGGATACAAGTGCATGAGTGATGGAATAATGTCATAACACTGTTCTTTAGTTTTCTGTTGGATTCTTGGATTTTCTTTGAAAGGGGTCGGCAATAACCACGACTCCCCCACCTGCCAAACCTGTAAACAAACACACACACACACATAGGTGCTGGTCATAAAATTGAATGTCATGTTTATTAAACATGAAATGTATGAGCATGTATGGCACTCAATATTTAGTTATTGGGGCTCATTTGGTCTGGATTACTTTCGTCTATTGGACAACTGTCAATTCAGATCTCGCCTAGATCTTGACTGATAGACCATTTAAAGGTCTATATATATATATATATGCGGCACGGTGGCTTAGTGGTTAGCACGTTCGCCTCTCAGCGCTAGGGATTCCCGGTTCGAATCCCCATCTGGGTGGAGTTTCCATGTTCTCCCCGTGTCTGCGTGGGTTTCCTCCGGGTTCTCCGGTTTCCTCCCACAGTCCAAAAACATGGATCAAGTCAATTGAATTCTCCAAATTGCCCCCTATAGAGTGTGTCTGTGTAAGTAAGTGTGTGCCCAGCAATGGATTGGCGCCCTGTCCTGGGTCAGTCTGCCCGGCGCCCGAGACGTTCTCCCCTGGATGAGCATGGGGAACCCCACCGCGACCCTAGTATAAGCGGGAGATAATGAATGAATATATATATTATATATATAATATGTACGACCTACAATTTGACACTGACAAAAACTAAATAAAGGTAACCGTTGAAAACTCAGTACCTGTAGAGAACGCGAGTTGAATGAAGGTACCGAGTCTTCGTCCTGGGACGGTGCTTCGTGCACGTGCAATCTGGTAAACCCACAGAGCTGAGAGAATCAGTGCTGAACCTGACAAAACCCTACAACTCCAGCACATGTCGGAACCAGAACGAGAAGACATTTTCACTTTGCCAAACAAGTCAGACCCAGCGACATATACATTGTTCTCCGGTTGGATTTCAGAATAAAAGTTCAGCCTCAGCGCGCGCTGGATAGCAGGTCAATAGCGTAAATATAAACTTAAGACTTGACTGCAAACAAGTCAAGTTTGTTTATGAAGCAGCAACATTTTATACAGTAACCTCGGTCATACAGCGAACTAAACTGAATAGCACAGTCAACGTTTACAGCAGTCTGATTACAGTCATTACTTGCTTCCTGAACAGGTTCACACACAAAATTCTTGTCAAGTCAGGTAAAAGCTTATTTCTGTGAACTGTTGGATCGGGCGATGTTATTGTTGGTCTCTGCAGCATCTTTCAGACGATCGACCAGCAACGCATTCCTCTTTCTCCTCTCCTCCATCCTTACAGGGTTGGACTCGGGGAGGTGCTGCACAGAAGTTAAAATTGAATCATGTTATGAATTGAGGGCTTTTGACAGATTTGAGGTGGGCATGGTGGCTTAGTGGTTAGCACGTTCTCCTCTTAGCGCTAGGGATTCCCGGTTCGAATCCCCATCTGGGTGGAGTTTCCATGTTCTCCCCGTGTCTGCGTGGGTTTCCTCCGGGTTCTCCGGTTTTCTCCCACAGTCCAAAAACATGGATCAAGTCAAGTAAATTCTCCAAATTGCCCCATATAGAGTGTGTCTGTGTAAGTGAGTGTGTGCCCAGCAATGGATTGGCGCCCTGTCCTGGGTGTATCTGCCCAGCGCCCGAAACGTTCTCCCCTGGATGGGCATGGGGAACCCCACCGTGACCCTAATAGAGGATAAAGCGGGAGATAATGAATGAACATTTAAGTAGGTGATGAGAAGATTTTTATTTTAATAATAATGAAAATAATAGGATTATTATTAGGCAGGATAACTCGACAGTATCCTCTATCGATCAAGGCTACCGGTAGCCTAACTCGACGGGGCAGTTCAACTCGACAGAAGAGGCTGCCCACCGCTCCGGGCACGTGTGCTCACTTCACTAAGTGTGTTTCAATGCACGGATAGGTTAAATGTCGAGGACACATTTCTCTGTGTGTGAGAATAGTAGGCAGAAAACATCACAATAAGCCTGTACCTCCAGCAGCGCGCGATTTCTCTCCTCTCCGGGTGAGATGCTTCGCCATGAAGCGAACCCCGCTAACATCGCGCACGTAGCCGCAGCGTAGGTCAGCAGTCTCCGCATCGCGCTGCACCTCGCACCTCAATCACAACAGAGCTTGACCCGCTACCACCCTGCGATGGCGTATGAAATCAGCAGAACATTCAAAGTAAAAGTCCTAATTGTTTGACGTTCTCTTCTCTTTCTAAAAAATCAAGTAACCGAATAACATCACCGCAGCATCGAATAACAATCAGGTTTGATGAATTTACAGTATAGTTGTCATATAGTCCATGGCTTCTGTCTTGTGGTGTTCTCATTTGTAAGTCGCTTTGGATAAAAGCGTCTGCTAAATGACTAAATGTAATGTATGGAAATGAATAAAAAGGCTTTCCTTTAGATCCCCCAGTTTCCACCCAAGTCCAAAAACATGGATCAAGGTAAACTGAATGCTCAAAATAGCCAAATATAGATTGTGTTTGTGTGTCTGTATGAGTGTGTGCCCAGCGATAGATTGGTGCTGTGATGTACCAATTAAACGATCATAAGTCGGCGGTTTTGTCCCAGAAGAATTTAATGCGTTTTACTGAATAGACAAACAAGTGTAAAGGAAAAATCATCAATGGCGGGCAACCATGATTGATAAGAGAGCTCTAAATTCTCAAAGATCCCGCTTCGGTATATAATCTTTAGGTTGGCTGTCCCTCTTCTATGTGGGTGAGTGTGAATGGACCTTCCATTTATGATGGGGACTTCCTGAGCCCCCAGTCTCACTAATACATTTAACAATTGCCCCCTACCCTTTCACACGCTCATCCTGCAACTGGACATTCCTACAATTATACACGCTCATTCAACAAATGACTATTCCCTCTGTTTCCTGCAGTCATTCAGCAGTTGTTTAAACTATGTGAATTAGTATAAGTATAACAAAAACCTTACAAATAATGCAATTCATGTTTTTTTTATGTTTAATAAATTCCATCAGTGCCCTGTTCTGAGTTTATCTTCCCAGCCCCCTAACATCCCCTAGTAGAGGATCAAGTGAAAGATAATGGATGAATGAACTTGGAACTAATGAAAATACCATATTCAGTGTCTCAGAAAATTGGAATATTGTGAAAAGGTTTAAAGGTTCACCTGGTGCCACACTTTAATCAGGTGATTAACTCAAAACAAAGGCAAAGGCCTTTAAATGGGCTCTCAGTCCAGTTCAGTATTTTAATTTAATAAAATAAACATTTAAATTATATGAGTCTGTATGCAATGAATACATATAATATACAAGTTTCACTTTTTGAAAAAAATTACTGAAATAAACTTTTTTATGATGGTCTACATTTACGTTTATTCATTTAGCAGACGCTTTTGTCCAAAGCAATTTACAGAACATCACAAGTCAGTAGTTATGAAGAAAACCAGGTACACTGCAGAATTATCAAACCTGATTGTTATATGATGCTGTGCCCTCCCCCCTTTTTTTAACTACAGGTATTTTTTAAAAAGATGTGACTTCTGTAACTTCAACATGTCAAGTGACTATGCCTTACGGACAGAGCTGGGAAGATCGTTCCACCACTTTGCGGTGGTGAACGCCACAGAGTGATAATTAGTTCCTCGGTGAGGTGGAACCACCAGGCAACAATCATCACTGGAGCGAAGTGAACGAGCCGGAGTGTATTTTGAAACGATAGAGTTATGGTGAGAGGCGGAAGATCCAGAAATGTTTCTGTAGGCTAGACTTCAGACTTGTACTGAATCAATTGGAAGGTCAGGTCTTGATGAATTGAGGGTTTAGCTGGGATTATGAGAAGCTCTGTTTTTGCTGAATTCAATTTAAGATGACGTGCCTTCATCCAAACAGATATATTGGTGAGGCAGGCAGATATCCAGTTTGTGATAGTGGTGCTGTCAGGGGCAAAAGACAAATGAAGCTGAGTGTCATCAGCATAGCAGTGGTAAGAGAAACCATGCGCTTAAATGACTGTGCTCAGTGATGTCACGTATAGTGAAAAGAGGAGAGGACCAAGTACAGAGCCCTGAGGAACACCAGTGACTACTTGGTCAGAGTTAGAGATCAAATAGAGTGGACAGTAGAATCTGATAATTTACTGTATCAAAAGCTGCTGAAAGGTCTAGCAGAATGAGGACAGAGGATTGAGAGTTAGCTTTGGCAGATTTAAGAGTCAATGTGTGAGATGTAGTGTTGTGGAGATGTGGGGTATGTATGAAAGAGTTTGCTGATGCCCTCAATCATTTCTGTAAAAAAGGTTGCAAAGATATCAGCTGACAGAGAGGTGTTGGGAGGGGGAGACGGTGGAGTTAGTAGAAAGTGAAAGGTACTAAATAAGGTGCGGGCATCTGAGATGCATGTTACCTTGGACTGGAAGAGCAAGGACTTACTTCGAGAAGATGGTGAGTGAGAACTGGTATGTTACTAAATCTGAAAACAGTCCAGACTTACGCCCTTTTCTTTCAGCGGATGGATGAGAAATGCGTTGTTTCCGAAGCACCTCTGTGAGCCAGGGACTGGATGGAGAGCTGTGTGTTTTCCTGGTGGATATTGGACAGACCTGGATAAGACATGAAGCCAAGGTGGAGCAGAATGTGCTTGATGCAGTGTTAGTGTCAAGGGTTGAGAAGTTACTGATGCAAGGAAGGAAATCTGTAACCAAATCAGCAAAAAGTGTATTAGAGAGAGCGAGCTAAGATTACGAGTGAGTGGTTATACTGATGATCACGGGAGGCAGAGGAATAGAAACAGAGAACTGAATAAAAAAGTTATCTGATTCAGGAAGCAGAGTGACATGTTGGTCAGAAGAGAAACATGAGCGTGTCATGATGAGGTCAAGCTGGTTACCAGCCCGTTGGGTAGCTGAAGTGCGGAGTAGATGGAGGTCCAGACTGGAGATAAGAGCAAGAAACTCAGTAGCGTATGATCGATTTAAGTGAATCTTGAAATCGCTGAAGACAACAAGGGGACAGCCTTCATCTGGTAGAGATGATAATAACATATCAAATTCCTCGACGAAGATATCCAGTTGACCTGGGGGAAGATAGATGATAAGAAAATTACATTTAACCGGTTCTGTGCTTGTCAGTGCATGGAATTCAAATGAGACAGTGTTGGATAAAAGTGTAAAAAGAGAGAATTTCCATTTGTGAGTAATAAGCAAACCCATTCCACCTCCTCTTTTGCTGATATGAGGAGAGTGAGAGAAGAGAGAATTAGTTGAGAGGGCAGCTGGTGTCGCGGAATTCTCTGGGCGGATCCACGTCTCTGTGAGGGCTAAAACCTGAATACCAGCATGAGCAGCAAAAGTAGAAATGAAATCAGATTTTTTGGTGGCTAAGTCATAGTTCCATAGTCCTGCAGAGAAGGTGAAGGACTCACTTGTATTCACCTGCTGCAGAGTTCACAGGTGTGCAAGAGTGCGCCTTCTCTGAGGAAAGGAGCGTCTGCATGAGGAGGAAATGACAGGGATGAACTGAAAACACATACTAAAGAGAAGAAGGTGTGAATGGTATAAATGGATTTCAGAAAAAGTGAATGTAAGAGTAGTAGTGAACCAAAAAAATTTGAAATCTACTTTAGGATTAATACTTAAAGATGTACTTAGTTGCCTTGTCGTTGTCCTTGCTCGGTGGACTCGAGACGAAGTAAACCCGCTGCGTCTGCTGTGTCTTAAAATGTTGGCAGCGGACAGCGTGAAGCCAAATAAATGGAGGCGTCACTTAAAGACATTACATCCCAATCACGCTGATAAACCGCTTGAGTTTTTTAATCGTAAATGGACGCGTACAGCCAGCAATCATAACGCTTTATGAAAGCTACTTCAGAAAAGCTGTGCGCTGCAAAACGGACACGTTGGAGACATTAGTTCTGACTTCCTCAAAAAAAACCAAAACAAAAAAAAACAGCACAAATTGTTGTATTCATTTTTGTTTTGTAGGTTAAAGTGTTAATAAATTGTGCTCCTGAATGAATGTTGCTGGTGAATTTGAATTTATTATTATTTATTGATTTTATTTAATTTTATTTTTCAGTATCAAATGCCAGTCAGTTAAAAAATGTTTCACGTTTAAATAAGGATTTTATTTGTTTTTGTTACAAACTAAAAAACAAAGTAAATCAAATTATTCTTTGTTCTAAGTTGATCTCTATTTCTTTCTTTTTTGTTTTTATTGTTAATAAGGATAGATTGTTATAAAAGAGGTGTACTTATAACAAATTTATAGACAAATCATACTACAGTTGGCGTGTAAAAATAAATCATGTGGGGGGGTGAGGTGAGGGGGGGTGTGCGTGTGTGTGTGTCCCCCCCCCCCCCCCCCCCCCCCCCCCCCCCCCCCCCCCCCCCCCCCCCCCCCCCCCCCCCCCCCCCCCCCCCCCCCCCCCCCCCCCCCCCCCCCCCCCCAGTGTGCCAGCGATTGATTGGCTCCTTGTCCTGGGTGCATCTCCCCAGCACCCGAAACATTCTCCAATGGATGGATATGGCAAACCTAGTAGAGGATGAAGCAAAATATAATGAATGACTGAATGAATTAATGTTTCCACTGTTAATACTGCCCAGCATTGGATGAGCACCTCCTTGAGCATCAGTTCTCACTTTTTTTTTGTTTTGGAATAAAAACCAGGGGGTTTAGGTTTAGAACTATGTGAAGTTGCTATGAGAGAATGAACTATTAAAAAATCTTTATATAAATAAACAAACATTTACCCACAATTCACTACAGCCTAATAAACCTGCCACTTTGTAGGAATGAGAGATCAGGGAACAGGGAGTAGAAATTTAAAATAAGGTCACAGGAGAAAGTGTTGTTATGGTAATGTTATAAATGAATGATGAATGTATGGTGATGTATCAAAACACTTCTGTAGAAAAAACTTTTAATCATGTAGGTAAATTTATTGTAAATGAATTAGAGCAGATTCACAGGAATGTACTTTGGGTTCAGGTTCATTTAGAACTTATAAATTACACAATAATCAGTATAGTGAGGTCCCGATGATCTATATTAGTACCCACCCCAACACTGCCCTCTTTACCCCCCTTTAGCCCCTCTCACAGATGAGCTCGATGACACTCTGCTCCATAGGGGTGGGATCAATGCAGCGATGTGCTGTGCTGCTCACAATCTCGTCCAACAGGAAATGCACAAGGTTTTCATCAGAGACGAAGCGCCACAGATACAACTGAAGATAATAACAATCCACCTGCACCTGCTGCAGCCCGAACCTCCCAAACGAGCGCACACGCACACACTCCACCAACGACTTCAGACTAATCTTTACTATCCCCGTCATCACTGACACCTGGTACACACACACACACACAGACACAGTTTATAGACTGTATATTGTATGAGACACTGAGCGTGTGACAGAGTGAGACAGTATGTGTTCTGTACCTTATTAAACTCTACAGGACTGAAGATGTCGATTCTCTCAGAGAAGAGCTTGTGGATATTACTGAGGAGGTTGGTGTCCATTGGAGCACTGCTCTCACACACACACACACAAACAGTAATATAAACAACCTGTTTTGTATGTGTGCAGGTGCGTGTATGTGTGTGTGTACCTGGGTGTGTAACTAGGAGCATAGCGTATTTGTTGTCTGGAGCTGCTGTAGACTGAGAAAGTTCTTTTACTTGAATCGCTGCTGTGGGCTTTCCTTACTCCCTCTTCATAGAGCAAGCCGACCTTCACACACACACACACACACACACACACACACACACACACACACACACACACACACACACACACACACACACACACACACACACACACACACACACACACACACACACACCAATCAATAAACATAAACAAATAAAATCATTATTCATTTTAGGTTGATTGAATCATTTGATGTGACTAGGCCAACACAGTGGTGTAGTGATCTCCTTCCACAATAAAAAAAAACATGGATTCAAAATGAGTCGGCTACTCTAAATTGCCTCTATATAGTCTGAGTGAGTTTGCCCAGTGATGGATTGGTGACCTGTCTTGGGTGTATCTGCTCAGGCCCCCAAAACTTCTCCTCTGGATGGGCTTGAAGAACCCCCCCCCCACGACCCTAGTAAAGGATTAAGTACAAGATAATGAGATGAGATGATGTACAGTAATAGGTGAGGCACAGTTGTGTGGTTGTTGGCTTTATGCAGGGAATGTGGTTAGGGATCAGGGCTGGTACCTGAACATCAATGGCAGTTGTATCTTCCACTACTCTCTTCATGACAGCACGGACGTTACGGGGTTCAATGGTGTTTACCCAATCTCTTGTCTCCACACTCTTCCTCAACATCTGAGAGATGATCAATCCCTGCACCTACACTCGCGCGCGCACACACACACTGGAGTGAAATTAGCAGTTATTAGTACTATCACAGTTAGCAGAGTTAGCATTACCTTGACATAGTGGTTTAGGAGTTTCTGTGCAGCATCTCGAGCCTCTGAAGACAAAGCTGTAACTGGGGTAACGGGAGAGTGATGCTAAAAAAGATGGTGAAACATCAAAAGCTGCACAAAAATATTTAGCAACGTTCAGTAAATGAGTGTTATATACATGTGCTGGTCATAAAATTTGAATATCCTGAAAAAGTTGATTTATTTCAATAACTCCATTGAAGAAGTGAAATTACATTCATTCATTACACATAGGCTTATATATTTTAAATGTTTATTTCTTTTAATTTTGATGATTATAACTGACAACTAATGAAAATTCCAAATTCATTATATCAGAAAATTTGGATATTGTGAAAATTCTAATTAGCTAATTAATTTAAAGGCAAAGGCTTTTAAATGGTCTTTCAGTCTAGTTCTGTAGGCTACATAATCATGGGGAATCAAGCTTCTAACACTATGTTAAACCTTGATAACTTCTTAATTAGACCCAGTTCATCTGTAAATAATCTCTGTGTCATTATTGATTCAGATCTCTCCTTTACAAAGTACCTTAGCAATATTACTAGAATTGCATTTTTTTTTTTTTACCTTTGTAACGTTCCGAATCTACGAAATATCCTCTCCCTCCAAGATGCAGAAAAACTAATTCATGCTTTTATTACCTCAAGGTTAGATTATTGTAATTCACTTCTGACAGGATGTTTTAATAAATCATTAAATAAATACAACTTGTGCAAAATGCGGCAGCTAGAGTTTTAACTAAAACCAGAAAGTTTGATCCTATCAGTCCTGTGTTATCAAACTTGCACTGGCTGCCAGTTAAGTTTCGTATTGAGTACAAAATTTTATTGATAACAAAATTCTACATAATCAGACTCCACAGTATCTGAGTGAGCTCATTCAATTGTATAAGCCAACACGTGAGCTCCAATCTCAAGGTGCTGGTCTACTCTTAGCTCCTAGTATAAATGAAATTACTGCTGGAGGAAAAGCGTTCTCCCACAAGGCTCCTAAACTTTGGAATAGCCTTCCTGTTACTGTTCGTGATTCTGAATCACTATTAATCTTTAAAAGTAAATTAAAAACACACTTATTTATTATTGCATTTAATTAATTTACTGTAGATAAAGATGTAGTTCTCAGGCTTGGCTGTGTTAGGGTGGTAATCTGGGATCAGTGTGTATTGGCGTTTCACCACTTCACCCACCTCGTCGTTAATGGGGGGTGTGGCGCTGAAATGATACTGTTCCGGGGAGCCATCTTAACTATGTAGAGTCTGTAGTATCTGCCTCTTTTAGTTATGCTGCTCTAGTCAGTGATGCCGGAGTCACATGCTGCACTGTTTCAATCAATCACTCATTACTTAAATGCTGTGCTTCATTATTAGCTCTAACTGCCTTCCTTGTCTGTTTCTTTTGAGCTGTGGCCGGTTTCCTGGAGGTGTAGTCAGATCTTCATCCATGGCTCTGCCGAAGCACTGCGGCTATGACAAATACTGGATGGAACCTGGATATTGATTGGACTGGCGGTCCTGCAGGACCCCTTAATGGACTTGCATATAGTTTTCCATTTGTTAGAGTTTTTTTATTTAAATATCTGTACATGGCTCTCCTAGACTGTTGTTGCTGCATGGCTGCTCAAGGAGGATGGTCCCCCACTGAGTCTTGGTCCTCCCAAGGTTTCTACCCTAAAATAACCACATAACAGGGAGTTTTTTCTTGCCACTGTTGCTTCAGCTTGCTCATTAGGGGTTTAAAGGCTTTTCATTCTATAAAGCTGCTTTGTGACAATGTACTGTTGTAAAAAGCGCTATATAAATAAATAACTTGAACTTGTGTCCAAGTAGGGCCCAGCGATGGACTGGCGCCCTGTCCAGGGTCTATCTGCCCAGCGCCCGAAACGTTCTCCCCTGGATGGGCATGGGGAACCCCACCATGACCCTAATAGAGGATAAAGCGGGAGATAATAAATGAATGAATGTGTCCAAGTACATTAATAGAGAGAGAAAAGGAAGGAAAAGATGCGGTCGAAAAAAGTGTACAAGCAAAAGGGATAACCGTACCCTATTTTAAAGAAATACACAAATGAAATATATTTGCATCTGCATGTAATGGATGAATATAATACACAAGTATAACTTTTTTTTCTGAAGGAATTACTGAAATAAATAAACTTCAAATTTTATATTTATCTAAAATTTCAAATTTTATGACCAGCACCCTTATGTGCTTTTTGAGTCTTAAAAATATACTGTATAGGTTTATGGTTAGTGTTACGGTTAACCTCTAACCTTAAGGTTAACCTTAACGGTAAGCCTAAGTCTAACATATCCTGGTGTAAGGTGATAAAAAAAAGAAAGATATTGTTTGGTGTATCATTTTTTTCAAGGACCCTGTCTGTACGTATACATACCTGGGTGAGGAACTGTTCATCAGTAAGGGTGAGGATGTAGCTGATGGTAGATGAATGATAATCGAGACAAAGGCGGGACAACAGTAGCAGTAGTGTTGGGGGGGTGGAGCTACTTCGTTCTCCAGCACTCTCACAAAACTGACGAGCAGACTGACATATAAACTTAATAAAGCTAACGATTAATCCCTCCCTTACCCCCCCACTGCAGAACTCACCCTGAAGGAGGCAGAGAGAGAGAGCGAGAGAGAGACATTATTGTAAAGTGTTATATATACAGTAATTACATAAAAATTGTAAGTGAATAGATGAATAGATATAATTAAATAGATTTAAAATACGGTCTACTGAAGTTCAGTTGAACAACTAAATAAATTACACTATGATGGTATTTATTTAACACAAATTTAAATGGCATTGCTTCCAGAATAGACATTCCAGCAGTTTCACCCAAGGTCAGTTCATGGCAGTATATAATTAAAAAATTCCACCAAAACCCATGTCAGAGTTTGACAGTCATCCATTCATTATTATGGTCATTGCTTATCAAAGAACAAAAACCATGTTTGTGGAAATGAGAGAACGAGAGAAAATTGCAGTGCGGATATGTAATTCACGAGTCATGACTGATTCATTAAAGACAAATAGTTTATGTGCAGGGCTTAGTGGTTAGCATGTTCGCCTCAGCACTGGGTATCCAGGTTCAAATTAAAATATTGGTGGAGTTTTCATCTTTTACCTGTGACCACATGGCTTTCCTCTGGGTTCTCCGGTTTCCTCCCACAGTACAAAAACATGGATTCAAGGTAAATTAACTGATTTAAATTGCCCTATATAAAGTATGGTTGTGTATGTGTGTCTGTGTGAATAAGTGTGACCAGCAATAGACTGGCGCCCTGTCCTAGGTGTATGCCCAGCACCGGAAACCTTTTCCCCTGGATGGGCATGGGGAAGCACCCCATGGCCCTAGCAGAGAATTAAGCGGAAGATAATGAATGAATGAATGAATGAGTTTTTGTGCAGATGTTCTTTCAAGATATAAAAGAACCCAAAAAACATTACGCAACATGGAACAACTAGGCAACACTCACCTTGAAGAAGGGCTTGCTGGAGAAAGTTATGTCTTTAGCGGTGAACAGGTGAACGGATGCTAACACAGACTTGATCTGATTTAAGATGGAGTTTGACAGTGATGTTAGTAAATCTGGGAGAGTGGGTGGGACATCTTTGGCTGCAGGTACTCCACCTCCCAGAGCTCCAGCAGCCCCGCCCACTGTGACACGTGGGGCAGCGAGAGCCTGTCGCACATCGGTTAGACTGTCCATGTAGAAGTTCTGCAGAGCATTAAGGTACTGCTTAATCCTCTCTCGCGCTGCATTCTCCACAATCTCGGTTCCTCTGCTGCTGACCTCAGACCCCGGAAGCAGCTTGGATACAGCCTGTAGACGGCGATGGAAGCGGTCTAGTGCCCTAACAAGGAGGGAGTTGTCCCCTACGCTCTTCTCCTCCTGTATTCTTCTTTCCACCAGGGAGAAGTATCTGCTGGATAATGCCTCCACAAACTGATGCAGTTTCTGATTGGCCATCTGAGGGATGTGTTTGGATGCAAGATCGCCACCCTGAGTCTGTTTTACAAATAACTCCTGATATGATGCAATTGTCAAACACAAATTACTAACAAACTCATTGCAGCCACGATCGATAAACTCCAGAATATCCACCCTGTTTGCTGGAAAAATCAAGATACTCTGGTCAGTCGAACATGATAAGCTCTTATTGGCTCCTGGGCTCACTTTTGGAGAGATGTCACCAAGTTCTGCCTCCAAACCCTGTAGATTTAACTCTAGTTTTGTGTTGGTGTGGATCAGAAATGTATCACAAAGTTCTTCTGCAGGTTCGCCTAGCTGCAGCAGCAATTCCACACATTCTGACAGTTCTTTAGCACTTGTACCACCATCCCTGTACAAACGGCAGTTATATGTTAAACACTCTCAGTGCAAATCAAATCTCACATCATCAAAACCTGCATCAGCTTCGGCTCTGGTACCTGAATCTTTCTCTCAGGTGGAGTGTTAGTTGTAGCATGATGGTGTTACACTCATCCTGGATGCCCCTGAAGGAGGGGATGTTGTTGTAGTGGTTCAGAATGCAGCGCGCTCTCCGCTCTGCGCTCACCGCCCGAGAGAAGTCTCCTTCATCCACACACTTCCTCAACCACACGGGGAACTCAAAAAGAAACTGCAACTTACGTACAAGAGAGTGCACACCTGTAAACACACACACACACACACACACACACACACACACAGTGTGAGTGAACTGAGAGAAAAGTACACAGAGCTTTCTTCTACACCATGAAAACAATAAACCAATGTAGAAAACCCAATCAGAATCTGGCTCAAAGTATTAGAATCAGTGATTAAACCAATCGCCCTGTATGGTATTGAGGTGAGGGGTCCATTAACTTTTTTTTAGCAACAATTCAACAAATTGGACAAATATCCGATTAAGACCCTGCATGCAGAGTTCTGTAAAATAATCTTAAGGGTGCACATACACACCACAAATAACGTATGTGGTGCAAAATTAGGTTAATATCCATTAAATATCAAAATACAGAAAAGGTCAATTAAATTCTGTAAGCATCTGAAAGAGAGCCATTCATACATCATTTTAATGCTCTGCAATACCAAGAACTGAGCAAACATACCAGTCCCCTCATTCAACTGGTCCTGAGTCACCGCAATACTACACCCACTACAGACTCAGGATCATCAGCAGTGAACACTTAATAAAACAGATTTGAGCTGCACTTTCTTATTGAATGTACCAAATATACAAAGATCAGAAAGCAATAATACACCAAACTCACATACACCGTTCCCAATTTTACCTTCCTCACCCCCACTGAAAAACTGCCCAACCTACTAGGGCAGGGGTGCCCACACTTTTCTGGCCCGAGATCTACTTTTACATTGGACAGGTCATCGAGATCTACGAGGGTTAATCTTTTTTTCTAAGGTTTTATATTGAAACCTGTTTACATACATCACGTTAGTATTATCGAATCAGCATACAAAAGACGGCTTCAGATTGCCATTTTCACAGAAATTTCTATTTTAGTAAAAACATCCCAGCAAATGGGGGCATTGTGGCTTAGTGGTTAGCACACAAAATCCTTCACTTGTCTTTTTAGTCAAATAAAGTGCAAAAACACAAACACAAACTATCTAATGTAATGTAATGTAATGTAAATCTAATGTAGATGATTCGCGAGGCGGAGGTGTGGCCACGTGCCGGTTTTGGGAACAGCTAGAGATGAGGAAGCGGGGAGGACAGACTGCTCGCTTGCACAGGGATAGAGATTCAGATTTAGAATGAATCACATTGTGTGTTTTAATGTGTGTGTGTGTGTGTGTGTGTGTGTGTGTGTGTGTATATATATAAGTGATTCCGAGACTGTGCTGTAAAAAAGCGCTGATAAATAATGTTTTTTTCAAACCTCTACCACGCGTTCTACTTGACCGACGTAATGGGCAACCCCTGTACTAGGGGATCACAGGAAGAGCTGTGTCCTGGCAGCAATACGTACACACCTGTCACCAGGTGACAGACAGAGAGTGACCAAATCAGCCAATACACACATATACACCCACTTTATTAAAATTATTATTACTGTTGTATATTTTGATTGTTATTGGGTCTTTTTTCTTTTTTTTCAATCCTGTACATTTTTGTAATTATTGGTTTTGTTTTGTATCCCAGCTTTGAGCAGTACAAATGTAACATTTGTCATGCCAATAAAAACTATTAAATTAAATTCAATTAAGAGTGTGTGTTACCAGACAGTTTAGTGATGTGAGCATGTTGATCTTGCAGAGTGGTGCTAATTCGAGCGCTGAACTCGGTAATGGAGGACATATTAGCAGAGAGACAGTCCATCTCATCCTCCATCTTCTTAAAGTCGTTCTTCATCTTCCTGATTGTATCTAAGTAAAACCAGAGATACCATCACCGTACCGCACCGCATCATACTACAACTGTAAGCTTATATTTAGTACATAGTATAGAAGTGGAGTACAGACCTGTAGCAGAAATGAATTTATTGTAGTTCTCATATACGAGCGTCTGCATGTCACTGTCCAGAGAGCGAATCTGTTTTACCATACAGCTCTCATGATCCATCAGCTCTGTTAGAGAACAGTCCTTCCTTAACTACACAAACACAACACGATCCTCAATAACACCAAAATAATATAAACGACATTTTAAATCACATCGATGTGATTATTGGATATATTCATGGATTCGTAAAAGGCTTTCGAACCTTATTGAGATAGCGCTCCGGGTCGAACTCGGACCCGTTGATGTCACACGGATCAGCCGAATCCTGCTGCTCGGTTCTCGGCTCCTCTCCGAGTCCGTAATAACGCTGTAACAAGCCGTGTGTCCGTCGCTTAGACGCTCCACTATCTTCATTCACCTCCATTTTTAACCGACTAATTATTACACCGTCACTTAATAAAAGGGATAATTACAGTGGCGTGTAATAGCGTCCGGACACTACAGTCATCACTAACCTAACCGCGGAGAAATTCTAAAATAAAAGTCCCCAAATCGTCCTGCTGCTGTTTACACTTAAAAGTCATCAATAAAATATATAAGACTGTATAAGATATATAATAAACTATATAAGAATAATATAGGAGTGTGTGTTTTTTTTTTAAACCTTTTTATGTTATACACAATGTAAAGGTCTCTGGCTCCACGGACCATGGGATGAAAACAGTTTAGCAGGTTCGCTTAGAAAACCTGTTACCGCCAGGATTAATTGCCTAATTTCCCCTTCATATTCATTCAATCATTGTCTCATTCACTTTATCCTCTACTAGGGTCGCAGGGTTCCCCATGCCCATCCAGGGAAGAAATTTTCAGGCCAGATACACCCAGGAAAGGGTGCCAATATATCTCTGGGCACACACCCACACTCACACAGAGAGACAGACAGATTTTATGGAGTAATTTAGAGCAGCCAATTCACCTTGAATCCATATTTTTGAAATATGGAGAACTCGGAAAAAACCACAGCGAGAACATGGAAACTCCACCCGCATTGGGATTTGAACCAGGATCCCCAGCGCTGAGGCAAATGTGCTAACCAATAAGCCACCATATGTTCACCCTTAAGAGTCAACAATATAACAAGAAGTAATTGAAGTTTGTGATTACTCTTATGTTATACATAGGGTGGCACGGTGCCTTAGTGGAATGTGCACCTCTCAACACTGGGTATCCAGGTTTGAATCCCAATCTGGGTGGAAATTCCATGTTCTCCTCGTGTCCAGGTGGGTTTTCTCTGGGTTCTACAGTTTCCTACCATATTCCAAAAACTTGAATTCAAGGTAAATTAAATGCTGTAAATTGCCCCATAGTGTGTCTGTGTGTGTGCCTAGCGATAGATTGGCGTCCTATTCTAGGTGTACACTACAGACAAGGCGCCAAAGAGAAACATGATGTCCTGTGGCCACAGATATGCTGAAGTAATTAATTCATGTTGAAATACTACGGTCATTTTGTAAAACACTGTTTGAATGGCATGGTGTACCCCTTACAATAAATCCTTTAAATGTTGAATGTAGAAAAAAATTAAGTGTTCATAAATTGTTCTCTAATATTGATCAGTGTATCTTATAAACAAGGACAAAGGTCTGTGTGTGTGGTTAGTGATATTGTGCACAGGGGAAGTTGTGTGCGTTTGTTTTTTGCAGGAAACATCACAAGAAAGAGGCTAGTGTTAATATAACAGTCACATGAACCAAAACATGAACTTTAATTGTTGAAAATAGTCTATTTTGTTGCCAAATATTTACTAAAATAATGCATGCCTGCTGATTGTCAGTGACCTAAAAACTGATGATGGAGTTAGTACTGAATCCTAGAACCTTGTGTTTTTTATGTTGAAAAGAAGGGCAAAGCTTTAACTTATAAAGTTTATTATTAAGGATAATACAAACAAAACCACTTTAAATCATGTTTTCATTTACTGATAACAGGAAGTTAGTATAAGGTGAGCACAGGAGTCATGACACAACTCTGATTACACATTTTAAACATTTAGACACGGTGAGTTGGAATTTAAGAAAAAAAAGGAATAAAGAGCGAAGCGTTTTGGTCATTAAACATTTAAAATGAACTACAACCTGAGCTCCTGATCACACTACACACACAGTTGATGTGTGTTCTGTACAGGTCACACTAGTAATCAGGTTCTACACAGGTGCAAAGTTTGTGATGAAACTGTAGTGAAGGCCTCAGGGACACTTAGGTTCTCCTCTCAGCTCAACTCAGTCTTAATGTAAACTTTAAGCCTAATGTTTTTACAGTCCATCATCATTCCAGAGGAGATGGTTTCATACACTGCATGCTGGTATGAGACAAGGCCCAGTGCTGAATCTGAGGTACGACTGAGTTGAATCACCTGTGATTTGATGATGTCATAACCGTAACAGCTTCTCCGTACTGTAAAGAGCATGAGATTAGCATAATGTAGTAAACTAGGTATTATAGAGCATTATGGAAGCTTGTGAGATCTGTTAGGAATCTACAGGAGTTAAGATCAGTCTTAATATAAGAGCTGTGTCCCAAATACAGGTGATACATTGCACTGACCTACCTAGTGACCACACCTAGTAGTGTGCAGAGTTTTGAGGATTAACAGTGGGACATGAACATGTAATGAATGTGTGAGTCTGACAACTTAAACCATTTTAAATCAAGTATATTTAAATATTGTTGTATATTTAAGTATATTCTTCAGGGCAGCTTCAGGGTTATTCGTTTTACACACACTAGATATTGAAGTATATAGAATTCCTCCAACAGGGGGGTGTGGTTTTCATTCTGGAACTACAGCTGGCTGGAAGTTGCACTGGAGTTCTTATTGAGATAATTAAAAGCATCAAAGAGATGACATGCTGATGCTAATGTGTGAGAAAGCCTCATAAAGCTTTAATGTGTTTTATGTAAAAAAAATAATAAAAAAATTATGTGGCTCAGCATCACAACATCTGAATGTTCAGTAATGGTGTCTGATGGCATCAGACTTTAGAGATAATGTTCATTACCATGCCCACTATGGTGTCAGAGATGACAAAGATGTCAGAGACCTTGCTGCTGATGTCAGAGAAATGGGTGATGCTGGTAGGGATGACAGCGATTCGTGTTTGATGATGTCGGTTTTTGATAGGCCTGAATGATGATGATGATGATGTCGTCACTTTTAATAGAGATGAGTTGTAATCTCATTGATAATGATCAGACAGGCTTATCATAGTAATGGGGAGATTGATGACGTCGGTGAATCAGCCCTGCTCCAGGTTATCGCTCACCTGTACAGTAGAGTAAGAGGAGGGCTGACGGGTGAAGAAAGATGCTGCTCTCTTTGGCTTAAGACGTTTTATTTCTTTTCCTAATATATAAATAAGAATCAACAGAAGAAGTACATTTATTTAGAGTTAACATTCTATTTATGCAGGGTATTATTTATTTTATTTTCTATCCCACAATGTTATTCCTTAAATACGCTTGGACTATTATGCAAATCAGGCGAAGTTGCCATTTATTAACTTCTAACGACTTTTAGGACAGCCATTTGCAAATTTCCTTACCGAGGAGTTGGCAACAGTGCTGTAGACAAAGAACTAACTATATATTCCATAATGTTTATGATCTGTTACGAGCTATTAATGGTCTGTAATTAAGTTAAAAATGTTTTGCCGAATTTGAGATAGAAAGATGTATGTAGTCTAACTTTACCTCCACATGGTATACTTTAATAAAGCAATAAGACACGAGAGGCATGCGTTATTTTAAATAATCACAGGAAAGAGGTGTTGCTAAGCACCCTGTGTAGGAGAGTGCTGTTAACGCCTCTTTCCTGTGACTTATTGACAATAATGCACAACCTTATTGCTTTTATAAAACAGTTACAAACATACTATAATAAAAAAAAGTTTGATTTAAGCAAAATTGTCAATAAACTGGTCTTCCATGGCGTAATTTATTTTTGGTTTCTGGTTTCTCTAACAATCAAATACTGCCATCTAGTGGCCATATTACACAAAAGTTCATAAAAACATTGAGAAAATAATGTTTTGTATATCTGGCATTGATACGAAATCTGAAGCAGTCAGATAAGTGGTGTGTTATTGTCAATTATGTTACGACTGGACTAAAGGCTCTGCCAATCAGATTTAAAGACCGGAACTGCCTGTTTTTTATAATTGGGTGTTAAGTAATTTTAGCACCTGCTGAGCCTAATGTTATTAATGTTTTTCATCTGATGTAATTAAGTGTGATAATGGTAGTGCTGTACTCACCATCATCCACATAGCTAATGGTGTTGAGTGTGTGAACTCTGCTGTTCACAACACTGTTCTGCCGGTGCAGCCTGCCTACACGCCGCTCCTTTGCTCCCTCTGCAGCCTCCACCTGAGCAGCTGACTGAGAAGCAGCTGATTCACCAACAACACGCAACTCCACACAAAATTCAATGAGCCCATTCATCAGTTCCGCCTGTCACAAACACAACCAGACCATTAGGTCACACAATCTCAGCTGACCACAAACTACACATGCAGACACAAATGCAGACATACTACAAATCTTTATAATTTTATACTTTCTACAGGACAAACGGGGGTACGTAACAGGTTTTGCTAATATTCATATACTGCTGATTGATCATCAGTGAGTGAAGTCTATAAAATCTGAGGTTTTCTTATCTGGGGCAGTCAGGAGGAACCATGTCAGCAATGATCTTAACACTTTTTGTTGTTTGTTGATGCAAATGAATTTGGAAAGTGTTTACAAGGTCAATTCCAAAACTTCTGAGGGCCATCATTTTACAGTAAGAGAAATTATTTGTGAGTGGGACCATCCTTGTAGAATAAGACATCAAACAAATTTACCCCAAGATCAGATCATACAACACCCAGTGTATCTGTAATGTGTGTGTGTGTTCATACCTGTTTAGAGTAGATCTTCAGTAATTTATTAACAGCAGTACCATCTTCCTCCCCATCAAACTCCAGCCAGAGGATATGAGAGTCCTGCTCAGTATCAGGATATGTATGATCCCATGACAGCTCAGAGAAACGCAGTCCCAACAACACATGCTGCACAAAACCACACCTTTTCAGTATTTTTCATTCGGTCATTTAGCAGATGCTTTTATCCAAAGCAACTTTACAAATATCCCAACTTGGTTGTGGTTAGAGCACAGGTGTAACTGCCTACTTGAGCAGTTTATATTTTTATTGTATTTTATGGTTCCTGTCTCTTTAAGGACATTAAGAATGTTAGTTTTCCTAAAGTTCCAAGGCTTCAAAGGTTCCAAAGTTAGAAATAAGGGTTAACATGTTAAGGTGTCAAGGAATGAGAAGCATGAAGTCATACACTCTTTGATATTTAATACAGCCAATGAGGTTCGTTTATTTGTGTTTTAACTCCATATTTAGCATTTGTATGCTATCCAATGGTAGGATATGGTACATTTTTACAGTCTGTATACTTTCACTTAGTCCTTATATTTCAGTCACTCATATATTTCCATTTTTATCTTTTTAGCTGTGAGATATCGCAATACGATGACTTGATCTATGCACCGTCCATGGTGGGTTCTTGGTCCGTTGTTGATTTTCAGTTGTATTTGTATTTCGGTTGTATGAAGTTTATTTCTGGTCTGGATGTCCCATTCAGTTTGCCATTTTGTCTGATGTACATGTTTGAGTCTGTTGAGGGGATTCTGGATTAGCCCTGAGGCCTCTTCAGTTCCATTGTATTATGGCACTTGTCATTTGGGTTTTGATATGTTGGAATGGGGTTTATTTCTGGTTTTTGGGGATATACTGCAATCTCTAGTATGTCCCTCTTCTTTCATCTCTATATCCTTGGTTTTCTCTGTTTTCTGTGTGTTGTGATCTAGGGCTTTTAGCAGTTGAGGGCAGTCACTTTTTTTCGTTTTGTCATTTTTGTTGTTCCATTTCTTCTTGTGGTTTGCTGGTGCTAAGGGCCAGTTGTGATGCCATAGTAGGGCTGTGTGTATGAGCTTTTTGATTTTGGGGGTGCTTGCTCTTTGATAGGGTTTATTATTTGGGGTTTGTCTTTGTTGAGCCAGGTATAGTCGGTTTGGCAGCTTCTTGTTTTTGTTGTTTTCACCACATCAGCAAATGTTTTTGTAAATGTGACACTTTGTGTTTCGGAGATTTGCTTCAGCATAGCTGATTTTTTTGGTATGTTTAATTCTCTAAATTTCTTTCTCCTTTAGCCAGGTTGGACAGTTTTTATTTGATGCTGCATGGGCTCCTCCACAGTTCCTGCATTTCGGGGCCTTGGTGCATGGCAGCTCATGCTCCTCCTCCGCACAGTTACAACAAGTTGTAGTGCTTCTACATCCAGCTGATTTGTGTCCGAATTTTTGGCATTTATAGCATCTGGTAGGGTTTGAGATAAAGACGTCTACATCCACCCTTTGGTAACCTATTAAGAGTTTGGTTGGAGGGGTGGTTTTACTGGAGGTTATTATATATGTGTTCGTTTTTATGACTCGGTCTTGTCTCTTGATTATGATTCTTTTGACGTTGCTTACTTCTTGAGGAGCCAGTTCTTTTGTTATGTCTTCCTCATCCATGTCTAGGTCTCTGCAGCGGATTACTCCCTTGTTGCTGTTTATGGTTTGATGCGGGTGCGTCTTTACGCTAATGTTGTTGAATGTTTTGGTATTTAACAGGTTGTCGGTCTGTGCTTTCTTGAGGCATTTAATTAGTATTTGGCCTGATCGAAGTTTCTTTGCATCTTTGACTGTGCCTGCTATTCCCATAATACCCTTATGAATTGCAAAAAGCGAGAGTTTGGTCAGTGTCATGTCAGCTTGAGTGGACTCCATCACCACAAATCTAGGCCAGTTATGACTTGGTCCTTTAGCGTTTAGGCTATTTGCCAGTTCTGGTTCGTTTTCATAGTGCAGTAGTTTTCGTTTTGAGGTATGTTTAGTATTCATGATTGGATCAGCTTTGTTTCGTTATCCTTGGAGCCCCAATCGGGGATACGCAGTGCCGTGGACCTCCAGCGGTTGCACACCAGGGCTATAAGGACAGTATACTCGACACCAGGTGTTCTTAGCGTTCGATTGACCCTAAGCCAGCGCCTTTTAGGGTTCTCCAAGGGGAATACAGCCAAGGGGAGCCGGCCACTCCAACCTCCTGTCTATGCGAAGTCGGGGCCAAAGTGCTGTGTTGGGAAAAGTGGCATTTATTTGCCTTTTACGAGAAGCCAGAGGGGGCTGAGGACCTATTCTACCCCGGGTCAACACAGGGGCCAATGAGGTTTGTGTTTTGTTTGTATACTATTTTGGTTTAAGTACATTTTATAACTTTTCTAGTATTAAGGTGAATTGATATGTAATTTTGTGGGTCTAAATAACAACATAAAAGGGAGTTTTTTCTTGCCACTGGCTTGCTCTTTGGGGGTTTAAAGGCTTTTTATTCTGTAAAGCTGCTTTGTGACAATGTACTGTTGTAAAAAGCGCTATATAAATAAATAACTTGAACTTGAACTTCTAAGTCAAGATGTAAATTCATGTAGTTGAAGAAGCAAAGGGTCATTCTTATGACTAATAGTTTACAATGTAGAAATTACTCATTGCATATTTGTTTATGTTACAGTTCTTACGTTCTTACAGTTCTTAGGTTATGTACAAATTTAAGGTTCAAGCTCAAGAATAAACCTAATCAGTTTTGGCAAGAATATATGTGCTATCATCTCCCACTCATTCTCCCACTAGCAACTATCAACAGGCACCATTCATATAAAGTGATCTATTTTGCCTACTACGCTTAAACAGAAAAGAATTGTTCCTGAACATTTAATCCATCTGTGTAGTGAAACACCCGCTTACACGTTAGTGAAATAAGCACACATGCTCGGAGAAATGGGCTGCCCCAAACAAAACACCCAAGGAGCAATTGGGGTAAGGTGCTTTGCCTAAGAGTATTTCAAACATAGCACATGGTGGGACCAGGAATCGAATTTGGAACCTTCTGGTCACAAGGCTGTCTATGATTGCACCCGTAGAGGGCTTATTACAGAAGTAACTGTATACTTACATTTCAATAACAATAAAATAATAATTATAACAATAACATTATCAACTGAATACAATAATAATATTAAAATGGTCACCTTCTCCTTCATGTCAATGACATAAACTCCCTCCAGACTGATCCCCACACTGACCAGTTTTCGCCCTCCCCTCTGCAGAAGTCCCTGCACTGGCTTATCGATTTCACCCCCAAAGAATGCACACCTAAGGAAAAACAGAAAAACCTTTCACACCAAATTTATACAAGAGTGTATATGTGTGTGTTTGTGTGTGTGTGTTTTTTTACCCATAGTAAGGCAGTGCATGACAGGTACTGAGGTATAGATGGAAGAGGGAGGAGTTTTCAGTTTGTGAACTCAGTGTGTGATATTCCTTTTGCAGCTTCTGTTCCAGTTCCGCACGTCGACCACTCCTCATCCGCAAGGAGGAAAAAAATCCCCCCACTCCTGTTACTACATGTGCCGGTAACCATGACGATAACTTCTTCTCTCTGATACAAACACATGGATAATCATGTGTAATAAATGCAATTATTTTTTTTATAATGAATAACCTCCCATAGTTTTGAACATTAAACTTGCAAGTTGTAATGTTGCTTGCAAGTTGCTTGTACACTCATAGCCTAATGTACACACTTTGACAATTAACTTTTAAAGTTCATTTAAGAACTTTATATTTCTTAGTTAATGTTATTGGCACATTGGCTTAGTGGTTAGCACGTTCGCCTCTCGGCACTAGGGATTCCCGGTTCAAATCCCAATCTGGGTGGAGTTTCTATGTTCTCCCCGTGTCCGCATGGGTTTCCTCTGGGTTCTCTAGTTTCCTCCCACAGTTCAAAAACATGGATCAAGGTCAATTGAATTCTCCAAAATTGCCCCATATAGAGTGTGTGTGTGTGTGTGTGTGTGTGTGTGTGTGTGTGTGTGTGTGTGTGTGTGAGAATGAATGTGTGCCCAGTGATAGATTAGTGCCCTGTCCTGAGTGTATCTGCCTAGCGCCTGAACGTTCTCCCCTGGATGGGCATGAGGAAACCCCTGCGACCCTAGTAGACGATAAAGCTAATGGATGGATAATGGAAGATAATGGATGGATGGATGGATTTACAAACCTGAGGTGAGTGATGAGCTGCTGGTTATCAAGTCCCATGCCAAGTTCTATAGCACAGGAAAGAGCAGCCAATCGGATCCAATGTTCTGGGTCACATGGGTACCGACCCTCAATAATGTTTAATTTTGCTTCATCATAGAGCAGCCGCAACACTGCTTCGTCTTCAACCTACACACACACACACACACACACACACACACACACCATCGTGTTCCACACCGTAGTCAGGTTACACCGAAGCATTTTTTTTAAAGCATCTTTAAATGAGAAGCTTAATCCATAAATATCAAATGTGTTAGAATGCAAGTAAATTATGTTTTGTATGAATTGTTTAATGCCTGTCTTATGTGTTGCGATGTTTGTAGTATTGTGTTGTAATGGATTTACTATGCAAGACAAATTTTTAGGTCTCTGATCTGACAATAATGTAGTATCAATTGATCAATAATGGTAAATGGTTAAACAGGTACGATATGGACTGGATGATAATGCTCCTGTTAAACTCCTGCTTTGAACTGGTGACAGGTGCACCTGTTTTTGACAGCTCCTATTTGGTTCGAGAGTAATGACACAGTCACCAAAGTCACCAGCTGCCATACTCATAACTAAGGATCCATTTTCCTTCATTAACCATTGCTCTAAATCATTTATACTTGAATTTAGCTCTGCCCACTTATGTCCTGATCATCCCAAAACTTGGATTCTAGTAAACAAGACCTCAGTAAATATTGTATAGCTTACTCTCAGTTTAAACAATGAGAGGAAATTATTCAGTAAAAAAAAGAATAAAAATAAATAATAATGTACATTTTATTTCCTTAATTTTAATAACTCAGAATACAGACAGTGTTTATGTTAACGTCACCTGAAGTTCTTTTTGTTTGGGGTAGAAGACGTTCCTCCTGTACTGCAAACATGGTTCATCTACACACACACACACACACACACACACACACAGACACACACACTAAACACTTGCATGGTGTTTATGTCCCCCCCCTCACCCACAAGCACAAAACATCCACACACCGAGGGTGATGTCTTCTGTTGAAGCATCAGTAAAACGGTACAGCAGATCCTGCCACTGACGACAGAGTTTATATGGCTGGTGCTTTGGTTTCAATTGTAGCTCTGAAAGAACAAGAACAACAATAACAATAGCGACAACAACAATTAGTGTGTGTTTGTGTATGTGTGTGTGTGTGTGTAGTACCTAGTAGAGGAGAGCAGAGCCAGAGTGCAAACAAATCCTGAGCAGAATCAGGGATACTGAGAGCTTCTCTCACACTGCGTCCCAGTTCCTGTACACATGTGTTACCCACATTCTCCACACAAACCTGTGCAACACCATCACTCACCAGGTACACCAACACATCTTGAGCTACACACACACACACACACACTAAAAAAGTGGCTATTGTGTATCTGAAAAAGACTAATTTGAAAAAAAATTATTTGATAATAACAGTACTGCATAACAAAGTACCCACACCAGAGACACCCAGCACACACTTAGGGCACTCACACAACACATTCCCAGCACACACAGTGCACTCACACCACCCATACCCACCACACACACCACAGAGATCCTGCATTCATACGCACACACCCAGCATCGGAATTGAGATAAAGATCATGCATAAATGAATATTACGATTAAATCAATACTGACCGCGCGTGACTGATGAGGCTACACTTCCTCTGTGTGAACGAGAATGTTCAGATACAAAATCACTCACTTCTCCGTCCATCTACACACACACACACACACACACAAAATGATCCTGTGTGGACTGTACGAATTACTATTAATAATACGAATACGAATTACTTGCCATTAAAAATGCCTTAGCTTTATCAGAACAGAATTGATACAATATATCAAACGTTACTCTGGTTATTTTTATGCTCAACCTTTATCTTCGTTTAGTATTAAAACATTATTTTAATAACTTAATGATGTATTGCACCTATTTAAACATATTATATAGTTCATATATCATAAAGGAAAACATGTTTGAATGTATTCATAATTCATATAAATATTATTACAGAATAACTCGAATTAAATATAAATTGAATGGAACTAGTCTTTGGTGTAAAATTGGGGAGCAAATACTAGCTAAGCTAGGCTAACAGTTCCTGTATTTTGTTAGGGTGTGATGCTAACTCACCATGTAACGAACTGCTCTTTGCTTGTTACATATATTTAACTAACATTAAACCAACGTAACAGAAATTTAGAAAACTGTGGAACTGTGGAACGTCACCGCACTCTTGCTTCGCTAGCTTCGCTAAAAGTATTTACATTTTAATCGCCCCGCCCACGTGACGTGACGTGACGTGACTCTGTAACGATTCGTTCTTTAATCAAGTTTTTTTTACATAAATCTTTTGAGTGAAAGTCTTTAGAAATTTCCCTTTGTGGTGTTTATCTCCGTGTACACAAATAAATAGAATAATTCTAAGTAATTATAAGTGTAAAAAAATATAACGTTTACGTCACAGAATCAGGTCTCTCAAATTTTATTTAGTTTCAAAATAAGAAGCCTTACAAAACAAAACAATTTCAACAATAACTACAAAAATAAATAAGATAACAATAACAGTAGGGATAGTAATAATAATAATAATAATAATAGAATAAAGTTAAAATGGTGTGTATTGGCTGACTTGGTCACTCTCGATCCCTCACCTGGTGGAAGGTGGGTGATAAAGTGGTATATATTCCCTACTGAAATAGAGGTATTTCTCCTCCACAAGTAACCCATCCATACAGTAAAACACACACCTATACACACACTGAGTGAGGTGGACAATTTGGGTTGGGTTCCTTGCTCAGGGGCACTTCAGCTAGGCTGTTTGGTGGAACCGGAGACCTGTAGGTCACAAGGCTGCTGCCTTAATCTCAAGCCTACGACTGCCAACTGTGGTGTAGGGGGTAAATCATACGATCTCATTAAGTCTAAGTACAACGGAAACACAAGTGGAATAATAATTGGCAATAGCAGAACAGTGAGACAGGGCTGTTACTTAAATCCCACATTCGTACATTATCTTCCACTTAAACTAGGGTCGCCAGGGGTTTTCCATGCCCATCCAGGGGAAAATGTTTTGAGCGCTGGCCAGATACACCTAGGACAGGACACCAATCTTTCCCTGAGCACACTCACCCACACAGACACACACAATATGGGGCAATTTAGAGAATTTAATTTACCTTGAATCCATATTTTTGAACTGTGGGAGGAAACCGGAGAACCCTGTTCTTCTAAAAAAATCTAAACAATGAAAAAAAGCAATTAAATAAATGAACAGGTTAAAGTCTTTTTTATGCATTGTTTAGTGTTTGAACAATAAACCATTAAAAGAAATAATTCTACCTTAACACTAACCAAAACCCTAAAGTTACTATAACAATAACCATCAAGTAACATTAATTTGAATCATAAAACATTTTAATTTACAGTGTGACCAGTTTGTGGTCTTAAAATTTTATAATCTATAAAGTTTATGTTCAAAATTCAAGTAAAACAGCATTTATTTAATTACTTTTAATTTGATTTAATAAACATCGATGCAAACTAAAAATGAAACAACAAAACCACCAAGGACCAGTTCTAGTTCCAGTTAGACCACTTTATTGATACAGCACAATTATTAGCTTTACTTCATTTTAAACACCTTACAGTAAATATTTTGTTTGTTTTTACAAATTAAAGTTCCTCTTCAGAGAAGTACTTTAGTCATATTTAAAACCTTTTTTATAGCAATCTAAAGTAAAACATGAATTATTCAGCACAACAAAGTGNCGCACGCACACACACATTTGTTTTGCATTGTAAGACCAAACTGTAACCATAATGCCTTCTACACTAACACACATACAATATAACTATATATCAAGTAACATAAAATGTAAACATCAAGTAACATAAACCAAAAACATCAAGTTACTTAAACTACAACCATCAAGTAGCATTAACTATAACCATTAAGTAACATTAACTATAACCATTAAGTAATATTAACTATAACCATCAAGTTACATTAATCAAAAACATTAATTAACATTACCAATAAAATAAACTAATGTAAACTATATACATTAAGGTACATTAACCAAACACAGCAAGTAACATTAACTATAACCATTAAGTAACATCAACAGAACACATGAAGTCACTTAAACTATAACCATCAAGTAACATTAACCAAAACCTTCAAGTAACATTAACTATAACCATTAAGTAACATTAACTTTAACCAGAAATTAACATTAACCAAAAACATCAAGTAACATTAACTATGACCATTAAGTAACATAAACTATAACCATTAAGTAATGTATAACATAAACTATTACCCTCAAGTAACATTAACTATAACCATTGAGTAACATTAACCATAACCAGTAACATTAACCAAACACATCAAGAAACATTAACCATAACAATTAAGTAACAATAACTCTAACTATTAAGTAATATTAACTATAACCATCAAATTACATTAATCAAAAACATTAATTAACATTAACAATAAAATAAAGTAATGTTAACTATATACATTAAGTTACATTAACCAAACACATCAAGTAACATTAACTATAACAATTAAGTAACAATAACTCTAACTATTAAGTAATATTAACCAAAACCATCAAGTAACGTTAACTATAACTATGAAAATTGATTTAACCTTTAATAAATAATTCACATTGTGACCAGCTTGCGGTCCCCACAAGTACAGTGGGTTGCAAAAGTATTCATACCCCTTGAACTTTTCCATATTTTGTCACATTACAACCACAAACATAAATATATTTCACTGGAATTTAATGTGAAAGACCAACACAAAGTGGTATACAATTGTGAAGTGGAATGAAAGTTATACATGAATCAACAATTTTTTTACAAATAAAAAACTGAAAAGTGTGATGTGCAAAATTATTCAGCTCCCCTGAGTCAATACTTTGTGGAACCACCTTTTGCTGCAATTACAGCTGCAAGTCTTTTAGGGTATGTCTCCACCAGCTTTGCACATCTAGTGACTGAAATTCTTGCCCATTCCTCCTTGCAAAACAGCTCAAGCTCAGTCAGATTGGATGGAGAGCGTTTGTGAACAGCAGTTTTGAGATCTTGCCACAAATTCTCAATTGGGTTTAGGTCTGGACT
>JAFMOD010000246.1:794347-901420 GCA_019802435.1 Corydoras maculifer
GGGGGCTGAATAATTTTGCACATCGCACTTTTCAGTTTTTTATTTGTAAAAAAATTGTTGATTCATGTATAACTTTCATTCCACTTCACAATTGTATACCACTTTGTGTTGGTCTTTCACATTAAATTCCAGTGAAATATATTTATGTTTGTGGTTGTAATGTGACAAAATATGGCAAAGTTCAAGGGGTATGAATACTTTTGCAACCCACTGTACATGAGGCCTCTACGGTGTGAGCTATATATAGTGTGAGTGTGTATTCATTCTCACCCCCTCTCTTTAGCATCCATGTCTCTAACAAGTTCATCCCTCTGATTTACAAGAGAGATAAGTTCCTGCAGGAGAAGCTGCTCTCTCCTTTGATGAGCCTCACTTTTCTTCCACTCTATATAAAAACAATAAACACATAATTGAGAAACAATTATAACAATAAAATTTTCTAATGTTATTATAATATTATAATCAGTAAACAATAATGGAACCACAACATAAATAATCATTATAATCATAATCATCAAATGAAACAGCTCTGCACTGTATTTCATCTACAGTTTTTATTGATTGCTTTGACCTGTTTGAAGAAACTGGGAACCTCTCAGTCTTCATCATCAACATCTCAGCAGAGCAGAAGACACCTCTTGCAAATGTGTTAACCCATTCTCATTGGATTGACAGTTTTCCCACCCTTTTGCAAAACAGCTAACACAGATGTCATTCAAGAAGTCCAAACTCTAGGAGTTTAGCTGTGTTTACAGAACAGAAACCATATGCTCCAAGCTATTAGAAACTCCCTGATCATTATGAAATCACTGAAAGCACCTGTTTGACACTTCTTCACAGAAATTTTTCAATTTGCAATCAGTCTGCAGGCCTGTGATCTCTTATACTCTTATAGTATAGTCCTACTATAGATTTTTGTGTACATAGTGTTTTTTTCTTCCTCATTTCTCACACAGTAATGGATTTTATTTTATTTTCATGTATTTTCTGTTGGAATATTTCATTTGTCAGCTATAGTCTGAAAAAAATAAAGAATTTAATCAATAAAATTTGCATCAAAGCATATCAGATTCTGGATGCATTTTTTGCTAAAGGGCAAATTTGATGTACAGTCATAGGCTACAATGACAAGCAATGGTCACTGATTCACACATGAGTGCTGTATTTTGTATTTTGTTGCCCATTATGTAATGATTGATTGGAGGTGCTTATACACTTGTGTCAAAGTTGAGTTGAGTTGTTTGACACAAAATGTGCCGTTTTGACCACCGTGGCACTGTTTAGGCCTCTGCATTAACTGTTTTGAAAAAGTGGAATTTGAGTTGACGCCTGCGTCAAAACAATCAATAAAAACTGTAATTAATGTAATCTATAAATTGATTGTTACTCTTACTAAGAAAGCTATTTGATAAAAGCAAAATGTAATAACTAACTGTAAGAGGGAACTAATGTTGGTACCTTCAACAGACATCATGGCTCTCAGCTCTCTGGTCAAAAGGTCAAATCGTCTCTCCAGGTCCTGTTCCTCCTGACTACAGACATATCAATTAATCAAGATTAATGGAACTGGACTTTTTGTAATTGTGGTAATTAAGCTCCCAGATTTTATCATACTTGTAGAAAATGTCTTAACTTTTCTAAACAACTTTTAATACAAATTTACTTTTTACTCAGTGATTCATTTAAATCATGCTCACTAAGAGAAAACTAATTTTCCAGGCATAACATAGAAACTTCACCCAGATGGGGATTTAAACCCAGATCTCTGTGCTGAAAGGCGAACGTGCTAACCACTAAGCCCCCATTCCGCTCAATATGTAAAACTATCAATATTATTATTTTCAATTGTGTAATTACGGTATACTTTATATATCAATTCAAGAGCACTGTACATATTCCCCATTTCCTGTAAATAACAACTTTTCTTTTTAATTTAATTTCTGTAAATGTATGTGTATAGTGCTCCAGAACGTTTTAATTTTTAATTTTCAGGTCATACTTTTTAGTACATGTTTGCAATAGTAAGGCTTTCTATTCTATTGTACTCTATTATATTCTACGCTATTCTCTGGTATCTTATTGGAGCTGTTTTATAACTCTATGTGTAAAATCATTTTAAATACTAACTGTTCCTAAATGAAATAAAATGTAATTTCTCACAATATGGGATGATGACCCTGTTCAAGTCATCATCCCCTTTTCCTTTTGTCGGATGGTTAATAATACATACCGCTATTCGGAAGCAGCTTTACAGTCAGATGATGCGCACATCTGAAGAAAGGACTTTATGACGATGGTTTGCGACCTGTTAAGTGCGCGTGTGTTTGACTGCGGTGTCCTGGGACGCGAATCAGAGGCAAACCAGAAGTTTGGGTAAAAACTTCGGATTAAAGGCTGCAAAAGTAGTGCTGATTTATATATGTTAGGAAGGATGAATGCCATAAAGGGAACTCATTTGTCACCGAAACGGGCTCCCATCGGGTACATGGAATGTTCCATGTAGGTGCGCCGCGCACTTCTGCCTTTAAAGGTGCGTTCCAACTTCAGTGTGCAGGGGGGAGGTGATGGAGAAAGAAGGGATTGAGCATGTCTGACTATGTTTTATAAATCTCACCTGAACTTTGAATTAAGTCAGAGCTGTGCGTTCAGCCAGCACCGAGAGTTGGACTCTGTGGAGCTAATACAGTTCCCTTCTAAGGACAATTTAAAAGAAAATTTTTTTGGTGTGGTAAAATTGACTTTTTTTTTTTGTGGAAAATGCATGTAAATATCTTGATTTTCCCCCCGCCGTCCTATTGTGAAGGAAAGATTTTTGGGACTTGAATAAATACCTCTAGCACAAATGCAATCCTGGGTTATTCTTGTTCTTTCCCTTGATCCCTATGACCGCGCTTTTTAACATCTGCCTAGTGACCAAAACATACTAGTTGAAGCATTTTCTGGGAGGTCATGATCACACAGTAATAGTACATAATGAACAAACAGTTCAGAGGAAGTTATAAACTGAATGGTTATAGAGACACCAGAGTTAGAGGTTAGGGCATTGTGGGACAGCAGAACAGGGAAGCTTAAATACACAGTCAGGAGCTACAGATGCTGCAATTATGTTTTTATGATTATTCAGGATTTTAAAGTTCTTACAGCATTTCCAGATGATCCTGTCTCCTGATCAGAGCATTCTTTTTATTGACCAGCGTGAACCACTCCTGTATCAACTTCTCCTCCTGATCTTTATCACTTCCTGTTCAATAATCACATCACTTGCTGTTTAAAATTCACATAATTTTTTCTTCAAGAATCACTTTTTGAAAAGATGTCAGTGTGTAAACTCAAGTGTCAAGTGTCTCATGTAGCTTGGTATATCAAGTGTCAAGTGTCTCATGTAGCTCGGTATACGGTACCCGTCTCCATGAGACGTCTCAGTCGACACTCCACTATAGCAGCTCTGCAGTCCATTTGTTTTTGTTCTAAATCCAAAGCTTTTAGCTCATTTATCACATACTGACTGGTGTCCTGCACACACATACAAGCTTTAGGAATTCTGAAACAGTTGTATGTTCTGATAATTTTTTAACACATCATGTCTGATTTCCTCTGAACTGACCTTCACTTCCTCTGATGCAGCATCTGTAAATAAAGGAACACAAAACATATTGATTTTGAATTCTGCACACAAACTTATCACCATCAATCAATAATAAAAATGATGAACATTAAACAATCACAACATATAGAAATGTATTTAGACACTTTATCATGACACCTACACTACACTACTTGTTCACCTGCAATCAACATCACTACAGGATTTAATAAAACCCAACTGTGATTCCACTTACTGCAGGAGACGCTGCCGTTCAATAGTTTTTCTAGAGTTTACAAAGATGCTGTATCTGTGTGACACATTGGTGGTGTTCAGGAAGACAGCAGAGAACAGTGAGGCATAGATGATAACAGGCTGCACACCACTGTCTCTGGAGTACTTATTTAGCATTCTTTGCCTTAGCAGAGTGGACACCTACTCAAAACCCCTTCCACTTTGTGTGTATTCAGGTGCTGAACACTATCATATACTGACTTTACTGTCAAAATTCACTGTATCATCTAAACTCGTAACCTCTCAGCTACTCTGCCCATGTTCACAGGCGTTGTCTAGGGTTAGGGTTATGATAAGGTCAGTCGGTTAGGCTCAGCATCAGATTTATTACACATTGCCGTGATATGTCTCATCCACTCTCTCATTTACTCCCCCTGCCACTGACCCTTATGTATGTCCAGTATGCAGAACCAGTGCTGCATTTCCAACGTGGCTAGTGTGTGTTGGCAACCAATCAAAGGGAAGAGAGAGAAGTAAGTCGCAAGGTCTGTGATTCTTCTCAATTTAGTGTTTCTAGAACCTGACTTGTGAATGTGAGGCTTTTCTCCTGCATGTGGCTTTATGGTAAGCAAGAAGGTGGACGGGACTTCCCCAAGCTTCTCAGCAGGGATTGGAATCATCACTGAGATTATCAGTTCAGTTTGCTTTTCATTATAGTTTATTATCTTTGTTAGTAGGGAGGTGTGATGTGATGTTTGGTGTTTGGTATCGGCAGACCAAATCAGAGTTAATCCTGCTGACAGTTTGATAGTCCAACACCTTCATGTCTTTATCATCTTATAAGAATTAAATGTGAAGTGATTAATATATTTATACATCAAAATAACATACATCATTTTATTAAACGTCACTCACCATGACTTTTAGTGTTTCTTAAGTCTCTGTTAAGATGTAATAAAAGTTACACTGGTTTAATAAAATATACATCATGGTTCCTCCTGATCTTACTGACTCGTGGTGTTTTCTCATTTGTAAGTCACTTTGGATAAAAGTATTGGCTAAATGACTGCTAAATGTAAATGTAATGTAAATATTGTTTATATGTCATCTAAATGACATGGAAAATATGACGTATACAAATATTTTACTGTAAATCTGATTTTACCAGTTTGTGTTTCATCAGCTGCTAAAACCTTCGGTTTTTCTTCTTCCTGCTGCTGAGAGGAAGACAACCATCAGAAAAAACTCACTAAACATTACACACCTCGCTAAACAACAAACTTCAAATAACTACAAACAACTACAAATGACCACAAATAATCCAAAATCATCCAACTTTTCCATCTTCACTTGTATAGTGTAATAACCGTATGTAGTACAGTATAGTACAGTGTAGTAGTGGTATGTTGTACAGTGTTCCTCACCTGAGGACTCTCTCTTTCTTGCACTTCTTGCTGTTTGAGTCGGGGTGGTGCTACTGGATTCTTTACTTCACCTTCAGTACTCATCCCCTTCTCATGTTCAAGTTGTTTAGTCCTGGGTGGGGGCACAAGGTTGTAGCTTGTTGTTATGGGTGTACCAGTGCTGTAACGATGGTCCAGTACAGAACAGAGGTCTGTGGTGGTATCAGTCAGGCTCACAGCGTAACTGGACTCACTGCTGTTCTGTTCTAACTGCACAACACTGAGGTTCTGCCCAGAAAAGTGAGAACGGATCTGACTCAGGTACGTCATCACCATAAGACGATCTGGAACTGACAGCAGAACCAGATCTGCCGGATCCAACAACCGTGAGATTCCAAGTCCAGAGAAACCATCAAATGCCTACAGCACAAAACAAAAATATCTGTAACCCAGTGATACCAGATAACCCCCCCCCACACACACACACACACACAAACACACACACACTTTCTCTCTCTCTTACACACAAACACACATTTATTAAGTAACACAATAAAGATAAATGATTCATGACTTACTCTTTTATTATTGATCTTTATATCATGTGGCTCCAGGGAATCAAAATCACTTTTAAAAAACAAAAATCTAATGTTATTTAATGTTATTAAATGTTATTAAACTAATTCATTTCAATAATCATAATCAATTATCAATATTAAAATTGTGAAGTGATGGATGACAACGGCGAGGGTGATAAGATTGAAAGATAATAGATGATAAAGAGGTTTTGTGTAGATGGAATAAAAGATGTTTGAGAGGTTAAGGGCAGTGATTGGTGTCTAAGTGGGGTCTAGGTGACTCACATCTTCTCAGGATGAAAGTGATGTAGAATTGAACAGAAAGCGAGGCCATTCCTCCATGACGTGCTAAAGTTGGTCACCTTCACCCCCTTATAGTCCCGAGTCACTTCCTGGCACCACTGTAACAAAGACTGTGTGGAGGTCACCAGCCCTGGGCTTGGTATTGGTGGTGCCATCTGCAAGAAGAGCCAGCATGTGATACCGAGAGATGCTGAAAGTAAATCAGAGAAACTCACATTTGATCTTCTGCTCATCTCATGATGTGAAACATCTCACTTTCTGTTGTGCTGCAGCATCACTATCATCTTGCAGCTTCATTGGAGGAGGAACATTCTTCTTTCTACTCCGTATGGGGGGAAGGAGCTCCATGCTTATCTCCCTGTCTCCAGAACCTATCTCCAGCATCTCACTCTCCGGTTTCAACACTGATTCAGAGTGACATGATCTAGATGAATCCTCAGTCACCACCTCACAACTGCAATAAGATCAAGACATTTAGTAGAAGCTTCAACCTTCATCTGATTCTACATCATCACTAAAGGTGTGAGATTCACATAATGATTATGTTAAGTCACATGTCTTCTGCTTCATAAAGATTTATTCTGATTTAATATGTTTATTGATGTCTATTAATGTTTAAAAGTCATTTCATTAACACTGTAAACATAAAACATCAAATCACATAAACCATATTTAACGACATCAAGTATTTAATCTTCAGTAGAATTCGGTTGAATTTACACTAGTATCTAGATTCACTAGATTCCAGTGCCCCTGTAGTTTGTTACTCTTGTGTATGAATCGCACAACCCATCAGAAACCTGAGTTAATCTCTTCATCAAATAGATAAATAGAAGTAATATAATGATAAAGTCAGAGGTGGTTCCTCAGGACACATAGATGGTGTTGATGCTGCAACTGGAACTTTAACTCTCTAGCAGATAAGAATAATTCTACATCTTTTTCACTTTAATATTAAACTATTATGTACAAAATGAATATACAGTGCTTACAGTCTGATTGTGAAGTACAGATAAAGTTTTCTGTACAGATGTTTGTTCAGACTTACTGCTGGTGCTGAACCGTTTCTATTAGATCTCCAGCAGGTTCATCCACAGCTTCATCTCTATTTTCATCTCCATCAGCACTTACATCCTTGTTCTCCCTTTTATCTCTTCTTTGTGGAAACTTAGCAGGATCAACCTGATCAGAATCAACATCAATGGATCCAAGGTCATTTTTCAGAGTCAACTCTGAAACATGACCTTCAGGCACCAGTGTTATATCATTTTCAGTGTGTGGAAGAGTTAAGGTAGGAGAAAGATCACTTATCACCTTGGCGCAGGCTAGGTGCTTTTTGGTACTACAAAGAGGAAGTGGTGATGTTTTAACCTCCATCTGTAGAATACACTGGTCACCCTTGCTGATGCTCTCCCCTGACTTTATATTAAATGGTTCCACTGTTTCTGGTGAAGACTCAGGACATAACATTGTTTTCCTCAAAGGGTTTTCTTTCACTTTTATAAGATCCAAAGGTTTTTGGACATAATATGGCTGTTCTGCAGCTATTTCTATAGATCCGGGTTTATAATCTTGATGTTCTCTGATTCTTCCGGAAGGTCTGTGAGGATCAGCTGGATGTTCTTTGGCTGCTGGCAAAGATTTGTCCTTATCATCTGATTTCCTTTGTTCTAACAATCTTTCTGTTTCATCTTCCAGATCATTGTTAAAATGGGAGAGCTGCTGATTCTGTGTTACTGTATGAATATTTTTATCTGTTGACCATTCTGTGGATATTCCAAATGGTTTGTAGACTTTATTTGTCTGATGACCTCCCCTTAGGGATCCAGTCCACTTATCCAGGTTTATATCAGCTGTTCCTGAAGATGTATTCAAGTAATCAGATTGTTGTTTTGAAGCTCTTAGAAATTCTCTTACATCTTCTGCCTCTTTTTTGGCTCCTTCTACAACTTCCCCCTCTTCCTTTTCTTTAGGTGTGAATAAAGATTTTAGCTCTGAATCTTGCTCATTTTTTCCTAAACATCTTTTTATATCATCTGCAGTAGACAAAGCAATATTGCTGACCATTCCATCACATTGTGGAGGTGGAGCAGATTGGACTTCGGGCCCACTCTGGGCTTCTCCCATCTTATTTCCACTTCCTGTATGATTTCTCTGCAGTTGATCTCTGGAATGTGATTGTGTTTCCTGTTGAGGTTCACAAAATATCTTCTTGGTTTCAGAGCATATTTTTAGGAGTCTCGTCTCATGCAAAGGAATTATTTCTGCTGATTCACTTGGATGTGAGGCCGACTCCAGCTTCATTTCAGCAAACTGATTGGACACTGATGTTTCTTTTGGTCTGTGAGAAATGAGACACCAATCATGAGAAAAACAATTAACACCAACCACCATTATGAGCATGGGGAGCAATTTTTTTTACACATGTGTGATATTTTTAGTATTTATTTAGAGTTTATTAATATGACATGTTTTATAACAGACTAGTTTTAGAGCAGCTTTAAAAAAACTTGTCTTTACACCGATATTCAGTACATGAGGTAAGCAGGATTTTCAAATTAAAGACAATGACCCTTGTTAATTCACACAATTTTACTTCCTTTTTATTACATATAAGCAAGTTTTTGTACTCAGGTCATGTGATTCACTTCCACATTTTAAGTCCTGTGTTCTCTGTCATGTCCTCTAATCCACTATATTTTCACAAGATGTTTTAAGTATAATAAAAAATTAAGGTGTAACAGTAACTCTATAGCCTGGTTATTAAATGCACATTTAGTTCCACATCCTGAATTATAGGAATGGTGTCATAGGAGACAGATGGTTCTATATATTAACTGGCTCTATGAGTCAATTTCCTTTCTGGTATGTGTCTATTATTATATCACTGTATAATCACATTACTGTATGATTATATTACCATATGATCACATTATTACTGTATGATCACATTACTCTATGATCACCTTATTGTATAATTACATGACTGCATGATTACATTACAGAATAATTACATTACTGTAAATCACATTACTGTATAACATTACTGTATGATTATATAACTGTATGCTTATATTATTGTTTGATCACATTACCATATTACAATCACATTACAATCATTAAATAATTAATGTGATTACATAAATGAATGATCACATTATTGAATAGTATGATGACAACTCCACCATGTGACCCTGCAACAAAGGTCAAAAACCCAAACCAGGTCTTCAGTGGCTCCAGAGAGGCCATGGGGTCGAGGTGGGAGTCAGTAAGCTTCCAGGACATTAAACTTCAATTTCAAGTAGCTCAGATGGTAAAACATGCATCCATCAGCTCCATGACACTCACCCATCATTCATGTAGAGCTCATCAAGCCAGACGGTCCCTAAATCCTCCTGTCCAGGCTCAAACTCCAGCTCCTCCTGCTCACACTTTCCCAGGCAAGTCTCATTTTTCAGCAGCTCCAATGGTTCCTCTTGTGGTTCTTTGTTTCGTTTTAAATGTAACTTTAAACCCTTCTCTGTAGATTTGCTTATCTTCAGCATGTGTACTGTTCTCTTAGTGTTGCTTACAAAGAGTTCTGAAACATTTTCAGCCAGACTTTGCTCTCCACCTTGTTCTACCTCTGAGGCAGCCAACCTTAAATTCTCCACCAGACTCTGCCCTGAAGGTTCCAATACAGGTGTACTTGTAATAGGGTTTATCTCACAGAAAGGCTCAGGTGGAAGGGTATCTAGCTCCTCAGCTGCTGGATCCATATGTTTTGATTCTGTAGAGTTCTGGTGCATCAGAATGGACGCCACCGTCTCATAACTGAGAACCAGGAAGTTCAGAAAAACTAAGATCATCACAAGAATTATTTAGGTGATTATCTAATGCAGGAATCTAATTCACCTGTAATCTCTGAAACCACCTTCTAAATTATGCACAACTAAGATTCCTCCATCACTTACCCTTTATACACAACCTCAAATATTCCCTCCACCAGACCCATAGAGGTGTCCTCCTCCTTCTCAGCTGGAGCTTCTCTCTCTGAAGTTGTACCTTCATCCCCTAGTTTTTGTTCCATACAGTCAGAAATGCTTCTCTCAAAGTTCTGCTCTTTAATCTCATCTATCCTCTGTTTACTTGGTTCTTCACTAATATTTACAACAATGAAATCTTTTTCCAGCTTTAGAAGCTTGTGACCTTCCTCCAGCTCACTCTCAGCAGCAACGCTAAAATGCAGCACCATGACGAACAAATAAAAAGCAGATTTTATCAAGCATTTCTCAAATCAAACTATTCTACAATCTGGATGTTCTAAAACAGGTGGAGACAATCCAGCTTTCACAGCATGCAGGCCCATGTTACCCTCCATTCAGCAGCATCAGCTTAGATCTGGAGTTAACTTGTTCTCCAACTGAGATGGGTTCTGCACAGCTACATGTTCTATGCTATTCAATAGTATATTTTCTATGTTTCATTGCAGGATTTACTCTGAGGCAAGATCCAAACACACACCTGCTGATACAGTGACCACGGCCACATTACTCACACGGTGCAGTAACCGTGAAGTTAGAAAGCAAGGAAGGACTGATGCTTCAGCAAAAACAGTTAATCCCTCCAGCTATGCTGCTGATAACATAAGAAACATCTGTGTTTTGCGAGTTCATGATCGACCCCCCCCCCTCCACACACACACACACACAAAAAACTTAATGTTTCATTCTGATTGGCTGACAGATCCCTTCAGATAGACTTCTATTTAATGTCTTCTAAGTCATCAGAGTTTAGTGGGACAAGAACGATTTAATCCAGAATTTCATCTCGTAGTGGAGCTGAATCAGAAATGAACAAGATGATACTCACCCTGCTATTAAAGTCTCCTTGGCAGTGACATCACTTCCTTCATCCTGATGTACACTGAGTGTGTCTGTGTCAGTGGATGTGTAAGTCTCGGTGTGTGTGTCAGTGTGTGTGTCAGTGTGAGTAGGACTTTGCTTGGAGCTGTAAATAAGAAAGAGAAATTCACAAAAAAAATCATCATTTGCAGATACATGTGTACTGTATGTGTGTGTATATGTGTGTGCATGCTGTTTTTAGTTCCTGTTGTTAAAACATCTTTAGATCTTTGGTTCTCATTTTTCTGTGTTTCTCTCAACGCATTACCTGGTTTCAGTCCTAGAGTTCTGATCAGGTTCTGGTAGGTTCGGTTTGTCCTTCTCACTCCTGGTAAACAGTGATAAGACATTTTTTTTTGCTGGGTCTTTTCGTTTTGTTTGGTCCTGCTTCGAATAAACCTCTGGTTCTACGTACAGTTTCTTTGAGAGTTCCTCTGTAAGTTTATTGTTGAGCTTGACTTCAAGTTTCGCCACAGATTCATTTATAAGGTCATCTCTGAGTTTCTCTGCATGTTCTTCTATAGGTTCCTGCTTAAGTTCCTCATTCTCCTCTCTGATGAAAAGCATCTGACTGTAAGGATCTGATGAGAAGTTCACAGGTAAAGGGCCCACACACACTGAGTTATAATGAGGCTCCTCCTCAGACTGAGCTGGTCCTTCCCCCTCAACTTTCTGTCCACCTGTTACTGAGGACTCAAGTGAAAAGTTTGGGGCTGTTGAAGAAAAAGGCCAGGGAGGGGGAACATTTACTGCATCCACCTCGTCCTTACAGCCAGAGATCTCAGGGAGCTTCTTTTCTGCCTGCCAGTCACTCTCTGACCCCTGGCTATAGGACAGAGAGAGGCATCAAAGGTCAAAGTTTGGGTGCACCACTGCATGCAGCACTGAAAAAGTTTGGAGATGATGAAGCTGATAAAACTTTTGTGGTGCAAGTGGATGTTGAGTGTAGTGATATGTGAATGTGCTTAAAAAGGTGATGAAGATTTTAAGATGCTTCCAGGTTGTGTGCTGTGAGCCATCAAGTGTCAATGATCCATTTGGATACTGTGCTTACAATGTTTCCTCCACATTTAACCCATCCGTGTAGTAAAATGAACATGTACACACACACACACGCACACACACACACACACACACACACACACACACACACACACACACACACACACACACAAAATTACACACAACTAGTGGTATCAAAACCCGATACCCTGAAACCAAACCCAAACTCGTATTTGTTATTGACATTGAATTCATAATCTCTGTGTTTGTACTTGAGTGTAAGATTTACTTGCCTGAAGTTAGTATTCTCAGTTGAACTAGTCAGTGGGTCAGCAATGCTAACTCTGCCATCAGGCGGTGGCCGATCTAAAAATAACACCCAGAGATTAGAGGAAAATACAAACTACTGGATCAGCAGAAAGAAAGAATAAAGATCTGGATGTTACAATAAACTAAAGTAAAGAGAAGTCAAGCTGTGAAAATGTACCTGAGGCAGAAGCACAGGAAGGAGAAGAAAGCACAGACAAAGGAGAGGATGTGGTACTAAGAGCAGATGTAACAGAGCATGTTGTACTTAGGATAGATGAAAGAGAGGATGTGGTACTAAGGGCAGGTGAAAGAGAGGATATGGTACTAAAGGTGGATGAAAGAGATGATGTAGTATTTAGGGCAGATGAAAGAGAGGATGTGGTACAAAGGGGAGATAAATAAGCGGATGTGGTACTAAGGGCGGATGAAAGAGAGAATGTGGAACTAAAGGAAGATGAAGGAGAAGATGTAGTACTAAGGGTGGATGAAAGAGAGTATGTGGTACTAGAGGCAGATGAAAGCAAAGCTGTGGTATTAAAAGCTGATGAAGTAGAGGATGTAGTACTAATAGCGGATGAGGGCGAGGATGTGGTAAATAGGGCAGATGAAAGTGAAGATGTGGTACTAAAGGCGGCTGTTGGAGAAGATGTGGTATTAAGGTGAGTTAAAAGAAAGGATGTAGTACTTAGGGCAGCTATAGAAGAGGATGTAGTACTAAGGGCAGACAAAAGTGAAGATGTGGTACTAAAGGTGGATGTTGAGGAGGATGTGGTAATTAGGGCAGTAGAAAGAGAGGATGTGGTACTAAGGGCAGATGAATGAAAGGATGTGGTACTAAGGACAGATGAAGGAGAGGATGTGGTACTAAGGGCAGATAAATTAGAGGATGTGGTACTAAGGGCAGATGAATAAATTGCGGTACTAAAGGCAGATGAGGGAGAGGACAGGGTACTAAGGGCAGATGAATGAGAGGATATGGTACTAAGGGAAGATGAATGAAAGGGTGTGGTACTAAGGACAGACGAAGGAGAGGATGTGGTACTAAGGGCAGATGAATGAGAGGATGTGGTACTATGGGCAGATGAATAAATTGTGGTACTAAAGGCAAATGAGGGAGAGGACGGGGTACCAAGGGCAGATGAATGAGAGGATATGGTACTAAGGGCAGATGAAGGAGAGCATATTGTACTAAGGGCAGATGAATTTGAAGATGTGGTACTAAAGGTGGATGTTGGAAAGGATGATGTAATTAGGACAGATGAAGGAGAGGATGTGGTACTTAGAGCAGATGAATGAGAGGATGTAGTACTAAGGACAGATGAAGAAGAGGATGTGGTACTAAGGGCAGATGAAGAAAAGGATGTGGTACCAAGGACAGATGAAGGAGAGTATGTGGTACTTAGGGCAGATGAATAAATTGTGGTACTAAAGGCAGATGAGGGAGAGGACAGGGTACTAAGGGCAGATGAATAAGAGGATGTGGTACTAAGGGCAGATGAAGGAGAGAATATGGTACTAAGGGCAGATGAAGGAGAGGATGTGGTACTTAGGGCAGATGAATGAGAGAACATGGTACTAAGAGCAGAGGATGTGGTACTAAGGGCAGATGAATGAGAGAACATGGTACTAAGGGCAGAGGATGTGGTACTAAGGGCAGATGAATGAGTGGATATGGAACTAAAGGCAAACAAAGGAGAGGACGTGGTAATAAGGGCAGGTGAATGAGAGGATGTGGAATTAAAAGCAGATGAAGGAGAGGATGTAGTACTAAGGGTGGATGAAAGAGAGTTTGTACTACAAAGGGCAGATGAAAGCAAAGATGTAGTACTAAAGACAGATGAATTTGAAGATGTAGTACAAAGGGCAGATAAAGGAGAGGATGTCGTAATTAGGGCAGATGAAATAGAGGATGTGGTACTAAGGGCAGACGAAGGAGAGAATGTGGTACTAAGGGCAGATGAAATCGAAGATGTGGTACTAAAGGCAGATGAAGAAAAGAATGTAGTACTAAGGGCAGATAAAGGAGTGGATGTGGTACTGAGGGCAGATGAAAGAGAGGATGTGGTACTAAGGGCAGATGAATAAAATGTTGTGGTATTAAGGGCAGATGAAGGCGAAGATGTGGTACTAAGGGCAGATGAATGAGTGGATGTGGTAATAAAGGCGGATGAAGGAGAGGATTTTGTACTTAGCGCAGATAAAAGAGAGGATGTGGTACTAAGGGCAGACAAAGGAGAGGATATGGCACTAAGAGCAGATGAAACAGAGGATATGGTACTAAGGGCAGATGAAAAAGGTGGGAGGGCAGAAAGAGGTTCACAGAGCGAATCGAGATCAGGACTGCAGTGCAGAGGTACAGGAAGTAATGGCGCAAAAGCAAAGGAAGTCCATTCATTCTCCATCAGCATACAAACTGAAATATAAGAAAGAAATCAACTGATCTGAAAACAGAATGAAACTAAACTCTAAAGCAGGTCAAAATTCTACTTTGCTATGAAATCAGATCAGTTTGTACAGTTTGACTGATTTGATCAGATCATGGTACAGTTTGACTGATTTGAATAAATCCTGTACCTGAGGATGAAGAGGTTGGGGTTTGAATGTAGTTTGAGGTTGTAACTGTGGGTGCATATTGGTTGGAGTTTGATGGTTGAGGTGAGTGAAGTGGAACAGGAGATAGACAGACATGATCCTGAGTAATTCTCGGTTTAAATTCTGGAACATCTAAGAAACACACACAAGAATAAACATTTAACAACAACATTAACAATAACAATAACAATAACAACAATAAATAAAAACCTTTCTGCGAGGAAAGACAAGCTGACTGATGAAAAACAGGAAGTACTGGTTTATAGGAAACCATATAAGAAGGTAAAGGCTCAGAGATCACGACAGAGGTCATGGTGAGGTCATCAGCGGAAGAGAGTCTCCTCTGATATGATACTGGAGCTAAATGATGGAAGGAAGGTTTCTATAAAATTGCATTAACATTAAAACCTCAAGTAATATACAGACAGAAGATTCATATGAGTTTTTGAGATGATGTGTGTGTGTGTGTGTGTTTGTGTGTGTGTGTGTGTGTGTGTGATACCTGATCCAGGTGAAGGTTGAAATATTTTGGGCAGTGCTGGGGGTGTGTGTCCAGAGTTCAGTGTGTGACAGTATGTGGGTAAGTGTGAGCTGATAGGCACCCCACCGTTGGAGGTGGACTGGGATGGACACAGAACTGGGGAGGGGGGAGGAGGAGAAGGAGGTAGAAGGGGATGAGAAAATGGTGGGTGGGGCTGCAGTATGGAATTAGAAACAAGATGAGGAGAAACACCAGCACCTGAAGAATACATAAAAAAAGAAAAAAAGAACAGGAGGGAAAAAAAGACAGGGTGTAATTCAGCATAGAAACTCTCACACCTGAACACTCACATATGAACAGAAACATCTGAACACCCAAACCTGAACACAAACACCTGTACACCCACATCTGAACAGACATCTGGACAGACACACATGAACATGGACACCTGAACACCCAAACCTGGTCACCCAAACCTGGTCACCCACAATAACTAGTTCCCATCCCATTAAGACAGTTCAATTATTGCAGTGAGCAAAAAGCAAAAAGAGTCCAAAAAGCGTGCCAAACAAATCTCATTAATAGCAATACTCTAATGTAATGTAAGAAACACTTTTAGGTAAAAACTAGGCCAAAATCCTTTTAAAGCTCTTGTGCTCAACATAAGCAGTCCAATAAGAAATCCAATTTAATGTAACTTATCACTATATACCGTCCTCCAGCCCCATATACAGAGTTTATTCAAGAATTTGGTGAATTTCTGTCCAACATAGTGGTCTCCTCAGACAAGGCTTTAATAGTTGGTGATTTCAATGTTTACTTTGAAAACCCACAAGACTCGTTTAAATTTGCTTTTTTTTTGTTCAAGGTTTTTTTTTTTTTTATTAAGCTTTATATTGTATTACAGAAAAAGAAAAAATAGAGATAACAAAAACATAATATACCCCCCAAACCCTCAATACACCAGACATTTCATACATAGAGGCAGTATTACATACATAAATCCACACTAACAGCCAGGAAAACAGATAAGACAATACAAATGAGTAACTAAATGACATGTATACATATAGACATTGAGACATATATAATAAAAAATAAGCATTTAAGTAAAAATAGTATAACTATAAATATACCATAGTACAAAATATTAGAATAGTAATATTCTAATAGTAATATTCTAGTAATACTAGTAATATTCTAATATCAGATGCCAATACACTGTTGGCATCCGAATCTTTGATAAAATTTAGAAAAGACTGCCAAGTTTCAAAAAAACTTTTGTTTTGGTCTTTTGCACCTAAACAAAATTAGTCTCCTGGCATGGAGAGTACAAAAGGCAAACATATTTATGTCCTGTTTACTGGCAGCAGTATCTGTCGAGATTACACCAAACAATGCTGTGAATGCTGTCTGTGAACGTTCTCATAGATTCTGGGGCAGAAGAGAATCTGATTGACACTTCATTTGCTAAGAGCACAGGTGTTTCGCTTTCTCCATTGCACACAGTTGCCTTGTACACAGTTGCCTTGGATGGCCGGCGATTGTCGCCCATCACTCATCGCACCCTACCGGTTAGTCTTTTAAGATGGTAACCACCGAAAAAATGTAGGGCTGTACCCTCTCTCTCGCCCGGAGAGGGAGGCGATGGAGAAATACATATCTGAGTGTCTCGCCACGGGTCTGATTCAGCCCTCTATCTCCCCCTTAGGAGCCGTTTTCTTCTTTGTAGCTAAGAAGGACAGCACATTGCGTCCCTGCATTGACTATATGGGACTCAACAGCATAACAGTCCCAAACAAATATCCACTGCCACTTACTTCCTCAGTGTTGGAGTCCCTGCAGGGAGCAACCATCATCTCCAAATTGGACTTGCGCAATGCCTTACACCTGGTACGCATAGGGAAAGGGGATGAATGAAAGATGCCATTTAATACCCCTAGTGGCCATTATGAGTATCGCGTGGTTCCAAATGGCCTCAAAAACGCTCCGGCTGTATTTCAGGCTCTCGTTAATGCTGTGCTACGGGACTTCTTAGATGGTTTTGTCTTTGTTTATGTTGATTACCTTGACATTTTAATTTTCTCACAGTCTCTAAGTGATAATGTCCAACACGTACGCCCAGTCTTGAACCACCTCCTACAAAAGCGGTTATTTGTCAAAGCCGAAAAGTGCTGTTTCCATCAGGAAACAGTGTCTATCCTGGGGTTCATCGTTTCTCCCGAGGCAGTCAAACCCAAACCAGGAGAAGATCCGGGCCATCATTGACTGGCCTCCCCCATAGTCTAGAACAGAATTGCAGAGGTTCCTGGGTTTTGCAAAATTTTATAAGAGGTTTATCATGAACTATAGCAGCATTACGACGCCCTTGACTGCACTCACTTCCACGAAGGAACAATTCCGATGGACGTTGGAGGCCCTAAGTGCCATGGACCACCTCAAAACCCTCTTCACTTCTGCACCCATTCTCGTACAACCAGACCCCTCCAAACAGTTTATCGTAGAAGTAGATGCCTCTGGTACAGGAGTGGGGGCTGTACATTCCCAAAGATCTGATGGGGACCGCCTTCACCCGTGCGCTTTCTTCTCAAAGAAACTAATGCCAACTGAGAGAAACTACAACAAGGGCAATCGCTAGCTCTTAGCCGTTAACCTTGCCCTGGAGGAATGGCGTCATTGGTTGGAGGGGCTCAGCAACCCTTTGTGGTATGGACCGTTCACAAAAACCTCGCCTATATCCAATCCGCTAAAAGGTTGAACTCACGACCGGCATGATGGGCCCTGTTTTTTGGTCGCTTTAATTTTGTACTCACCTACAGACCCGGGTCCCGCAACGCCAAGCCCAATGCACTCTCCGGGCTCTTCCCAGAGGAAGAGACGCATTGCCCTAATGATACTATCCACTCTGCTAGTCGTATCAATGCAGGTGTCTCTTGGGAAGTTCGCAGGGTCATCGAACATGAACGGGTCAAGTACCCTGATCCAGGACAGGGCCCAGCTAACCGTACTTTGTGTTCTCTGCTGCCCACCCTCACCGTTCATAAGTGGGCCCACGAATCTCGTTGGACGTGTCACCCTGGGTCGAGGCGTACTGAGAATATCATCAGACGCAGCTTGACCTCGGACATGCGGCAGTTCATCAGTGCCTGTGCCGTGTGTGCCCCCCTGGTACCACATTGCCATGGACTTCGTCACTGGCCTACCCAACTCTAGAGGTAACACGGTTATTGCAACTATTGTGGACAGATTTTCCAAGTCTGTTCGTCTAGTGGCTCTGTCCAGGCTTCCATCGGCATTGGAGACTATTGGAGATAGTGTTCTTTCCTGAGGTCAGCACATTCCATCCATCCATCAGTCAGCACATTCACCGGTGCCACCGCATCTAGAAGAACACAACTATTCTCCTACGCCAAGCCCAGGCCACGACCCTACTCTCTGCTTACTGTCGCCAGGCCCCTGCCTACAAAGTAGGGCAGCTGGTCTGATTATCCATGAGGAACATCCTGTTAAGAACTGAGTTTCCCCCCGCTACATTGGGCCATTTTCCATCACCAGAGTGGTCAACCCTGCAGTGGTTCGTCTCCATCTGCCCCGCCATATGTGGATTTACCCCACGTTCCACGTATCTAAGGTGAAGCCCGTTGTCCACTCGCTGCTCATCATCGATGGTCAACCAGCCTACACCATTCGACGACTGCTGGACTCCTGGCGTCGTGGCAGAGACGTCCAGTTCCTGGTGGACTGGAAAGGGTTCGATCCAGAGGAATGCTCCTGGGTTCCCCGTTCTGCCATCCTGGACTCCTCCTTCATCGCCGACTTCCACCGTAGGTTCCCTAATAAACCTTTTAGGGCACCGGGAGGCATCCGTTGGGGGGGGGGGGGTAATGTTAGGAGCTGTCACTTTGTGTGGGTGTGTTAGGTAGCCCCGCCCTGTAATTAGCACACCTGGTTCTGATCACGGGGTCTACTTATATCCGCTAGGTTCTTTTCTCCACCGCCAGATGGTATTGTGTTGCTCATGCTTATGCTTAGTCTCGCCATGTCTGGTTCCTTAGTGTACGTCACTAGTTGCGATCTCTCTTTGTTAATACCTGTATTGTGTTTGTCCTGGTACTCGTGCACACTTGCTTTGTGCTCTGTGTTGGCAGCTCACCACACTTGCGCTGCAGTCTACACCGAGTTACCTACTCTGTTCTGTGTGCTGGCAGATTGGGACACTGCGCAGTCGACGTCACGTGCAGACTCCGCACAACAACGTCACGCTGCCACCACCGCTTCCCCAGTGTTATCCACCAGCGTTTGTCTCGTCTACGGTTGTCTCATTCCACTAGTGTTCCAATAAAACCCCCTTTGACTGTCCACCTCTGCCTACAAATTGTTTCTTCCGAGTAGTGGATTCTACCATGCACTGGTCTTACGACCATAACACAAAATAAACAAAGCTTCTAACACTGTGTTAAACCTCAATAACTCCTTAATCAGACCCAGTTCATCTGTAAATAATCTCGGTCTCGTTATTGACTCAGATCTCTCCTTTACGAAGCACATTGGCAATATTACCAGAATTGCATTTTTTCACCTTCGCAACATTTCGAAGCAAAGAAATATCTTCTCCTTCCATGTTCATGGATTTCCAAAAATCATGCTTTTATTACTTCAAGGTTAGATTATTGTAATTCCCTTTTGACTGGATGTTCTAAGAAATCTTCACATAAACTACAAATTGATACAACTATGGTTTTAATTAGAACCAGAATGTTTGATCATATCAGTCCTATGTTATTGACCTTACACTGGCTACCAGTTAAGTTTCGTATTTAAGTACAAAATTTTATTGATAACATACAAAACTCTACATCATTAGGCTCAACAGTATCTCACTGAGCTGATTCAACTGTAAAAGCCAACACGCGAGCTCAGATCCCAAAGTGCTGGTTTGCTTTTAGCTCCTAGAATAAATAAAATTACTGCTGGTGGAAGAGCGTTCTTCCACAAGGCTCTTCAACTTTGGATTAGCCTTCCAGTTACTTTTCGCAATTCAGAATTACTATCAATCTTTAAAAGTGGATCAACACATTTGTTTAATTTTGGGTTTAATCTATTCCCTGTAGATAAAGGTGTAGATCTTAGGCTTGGCAGTGTTGGGTCGGGTCTGTGCTGGCATTTTACCTCTTCACCCAGCTCATCATTAGTAAAGGGTGTGGCACTGAAATAATGCTGTTCCAGGGAGCCCTCTCAATTAAGTAAAGTCAGTAGTATCTGCCCTTTTATTTTTGCTGCTCTAGTCAGTTCTGCTGGAGTCACATGCCGCACTGTGTCAATCAAAGTCTGGTTATTACTTCAATTATTATATTCACCCACATCTGTACTCAGACTGCCTTCCTGTTGCCCTGCTTGGTGAATCTGCCTGTAACTACCTGTTGCACCTGTGTCTTCTGTTCAATACTCCACCTCACATGAAACCCTATCTAACATTCATCATTAAGCCACTGTAAATAAAAAACACTTACCTTGACATCTGCCTCCTGTATCTGTTACCGCTCGCCTTTGATTTTTTGCCTGATACAGACACCTAAACACTCACATCTGAACACTTACACCTAAACACAGACAGTGTAAATCTACCGGTAGGTAATGTGTATGTATGTGTACCTGTTACTGGTATATTTTTCAGAGAAAGTCGTTGATCAGAGGTGATTGGTAACTGAACATTATTGATGACCTTTGCTTCACTAATGATTTTTTCGGCTTCTTCATCACTCTCGTTAAAATCATCCAGATTACCGACATCCAACGGCTTTACACTCATCAGACTCGCCACACTCTGCATGTCCTCATCACTGCAGCACATCATACCGTGGTAACATATTTACATCATGTATTTATTATTATTACATCTTTATTACATCATAATCATAAAGAGCTTCATGTTGATTCTGTTTTTCCTTCTTTGTTTGTAGTAAAACAGTAACAGAAGGAAGATGTTCACATTATTCAGGAATTAGCTCTTGCTAATAACTCATGTAGGGTGAAACGGTGCCTTAGTGATTAGCAAGTTTTCCTTTCAGCGCTAAGGATTCCATGTTTGAATCAAATTCTGAGTGGAGGTTCTATGTTCTTCCCATGTCTGCGTGGGTTTACTCCAGGTTCTCCGATTCTACTGTCCAAAAACATGGATTCAAGGTACAATTTAGATAATGCTCTAAATTGCCCCATATATTGTGTGTTTGTCTGTGTGAGTCAGTGTACCTAGGGATGGATTGGCACCCTGTCCTCGGTGTATCTTCCCAGCGCCCTGAAACATTCTTTGCCCCCCCACGGGACGCTAGTAGAGGATTAAGCGGAAGATAATAAATGAATGAATAAATAACAACTCACGTAGCTTTTCCCTCTTTAAGAAAGACGCAGGCTAGTGAGAGCTTTAGCGTAGCCTCCACCACCTTCACTGACAACGGCTTCATCTTCAGTGTTAAATCGGTCTGAGTCAGCATCGCACTCGCAAACGGCTTCAGGTTCAAATCCACAGAAGCTAATACCTTACGCTGCCCCTTCACTGTCTCCTGCAAAAGATGCACTCCAGTAACACCAACAATTCGCTCTCTAGCTTTGCTAGCTTCACTAAAAGTACCACTGTTAGTTTAGCATAGCTGGTAAATATATGTATATTTTTTCCTTAACTAACAACAGAGTAACAATGCTAAAGTACAAATAATATATTTTTTAATTATATCTTATGTCAAACCAATAATTTGTTAAATATAGAAGATAAATGTATATCCTAATGCAATGCTAGCAAGGCTAGACAGGTCTTATCATTCATTCATTCATTATCTTCCGCTTATCCTCTATTAGGGTCACGGTGGGGTTCCCCATGCCCATCCAGGGGAGAACATCTAGGGCGCTGGGCAGATACACCCAGGACAGCCAATCCATCGCTGGGCACACACTCACTCACACAGACACACTCTAAACGGGGCAATTTTGAGAACTCAATTAACTTGATCCATGTTTTTGGACTGTGGGAGGAAACCGGAGAACCCGGAGGAAACCCACGCAGACACGGGGAGAACATGGAAACTCCACCCAGATGGGGATTCGAACCGGGAATCCCTAGTGCTGAGAGGCGAACGTGCTAACCACTAAGCCACCGTGCCTAGACAGGTCTTATTAAGCTTTAAATGTTTGTTTTATTAAATGACATTTATTCTAAACAGGATGTGTAAATTTAATATCTAAATGCTATATTTAAATAATTTAACACACTTACATTTTCAATTATAAAAGTCCAGTCTTTATCTTCAAAATCCTCAGTGTTAGGCTCCTGAACAATCAAAATCCATTAACAACATTGATGTCACATAAACAGGCATGTTCTATACAGTAGGTCTAGTATATAACCAAAAGTATGTGGACACCTGATCATCACCAGCTCGACAACTAAAATTGCTGTGCACATTTTCCCATTAGGTTTTAAAGTGTCACTGTTGTGGGTGGAGCTCAGAGCTCGCTGCAGAACACATAATGTTTCATCACAAACTACTGTCACAGACCTTGGACATGTTTAAAATGTCTGTGGACATTAACGTTGGCATAAGAAATAAGCGATCCTGCAAAAAATTCAATACACAACAGTGTCTCCAAATACTTTTATTTTACGCTCCATAATCACGTTTATATGGATTTTCTAAATAGCATAATCATTTAATTTCCATGTAAATAAAACTCACTTTGAAGAGTGTCACAGTGATATCGACATTCTCGGGCACCGGCCAGACCACCATGCCCCTGTATGGGTTTTTTATGCCCGGCTGCCAGCTGTGCAACTGCAACACAAATCAATTACATTATTATCCACTTATTATTTAACACATATTATTTAACAAAATATAAGCAGGACATCATGGGAATACAGCGCTCGGGATTCAGGTTCAAATACCAATCTGGGTGGAGTTTCGATGTTTTTCCTGTGTCCCCATGGGTTTCTTCCATGTTCTCCGGCGTCCTCCCACAGTCCAAAAACATGGATTCAAGGTATATTGAATGCTTCAAATTGCCCCATATAGTGTGTGTGTGAGGGTGTATCCATTCAGTGGCCAAAACGTCCCCCCCCCCCCCCACACACACACATTTATTTAAGAATTAATTGGAAGTGAGAATTTAGTGGAAGACAATGAATGAATAAATGAATAAAAAATATAAACATCTAACACAAACACACGTATATATACACACACACACACACACAGTGGGCATCCTGAGTGTTCGAAGTTAATAGCATGTTTCATGATTTTATTATCAATGTATATAACCTTTGAGCAGATTCGCCGGTTTCTTCTGGTCCAGACCACTCGTAATTTATCTGGGGACCTAGAAACAGAAAATATTATTAATTACATAATTAACACGAAAATGGAGATTTATTTATTGTAAATGTGAGACTTGTTTTACACTTTATTCTTTAATACTCTTTTATCAAAGCTATATCAGACTCCATCCACAATGCTGAGACATTCAGCATTTTCAAGAAACAAATCAAAACACATATCTTCCATAAAAACATGCTACAAACAAACAAACAAACAAACAAACAAACATGGTAGGGTAAATCTGGACTGGATGATAATCAGGATTGATAATACTACAGTGTAACTGGTTCCTCCTCAAATAATAACTTGTGTTTTAAGGTGCTTTGGATAAAAGCATCTGCTAAATGACTGAATATAAATGTAATCTAAATGAGTTAATGATAGATGTATAAAGAGTCATGCAGAAGTAAAGTTATGATCCTGGGGTTTATTAATAATAATAATAATAATAATAATAATAATAATAATAATAATAATAATACAGGGCGGCACGGTGGCTTAGTGGTTAGCACATTCGCCTCTCAGCGCTAGGGATTCCCGGTTCGAATCCCCATCTGGGTGGAGTTTCCATGTTCTCCCCGTGTCTGCATGGGTTTCCTCCGGGTTCTCCGGTTTCCTCCCACAGTCCAAAAACATGGATCAAGTTAATTGAATTCTCAATATTGCCCCATTTAGAGTGTGTCTGTGTGAGTGAGTGTGTGCCCAGTGATGGATTGGCGCCCTGTCCTGGGTCTATCTGCCCAGCGCCCGAGACGTTCTCCCCTGGATGGGCATGGGGAACCCCACCGCGACCCTAATAGAGGATAAGCGGGAGATAATGAATGAATGAATGAATAATAATACAGTATTTATGCAAATGTAGCTCATTAGATGGATGTGCACTGGATTATTTAAAGAGCAAGGTATATTTTCAAACTGAAGCTGAACTGCTGATTTGGTAATAAGATGTTTATTAGTTCCGTATCTGGTGCAGAGTTGAAAGATTGAGTACATGACCTCATCACATAGTAATTACTGTTCTGATAAGTAACAGTAAAGGATCAGTAAATTCTCCACAGTTTAATCCACTTCAGACTGATCTACTTTCTAGTATTGATTATTTAATTTGAGCGCTGATCAGGTGATTTTTACAACTGTCTCAGTCCAAAGTGGCTGTAAAGTACAATCACTTCTGGCATCAATATAATCAAGAGGATTGAATGACAAGTTGTATTATTTCCTGGTCTGTTCATAGTCTATTTTGATTATATTCTGATTTACGGGTGGCACGTGGCTTAGTGGTCAGCACAACGCTTTCAGGTTCGAATCGCAGTCCAAAAACATAGATTCAAGGTAAACTGAATGTTCTAAATTGCCTTATATAGTGTGTGTTTGTGTGAGTAAGTGTGCCCAGCTAAAGATTGGTGCCCTGTCCTGGATATATCTGCCCACGACCCTATCAGAAGACTACGTGAAAGTTAATGAATGAATAAATGATTATGGTTTACATAATATGATTGAAAGTTTGCAGACATACAAGTATATGAATGACTGAACTAACACTCATTCTCTGCAGTGAAGGTTTGATGGTTTCCAGTCCTGTTGTGACCTCAATAGAACTCTGACCCCATAGAAGTCCATGAGGTCAAAATGATTAACAGCTCAGACATCTGATCCAAAATAACTCACTATGGTTTTCTACACAAAATCTTGTGGAACGAGTCTGTTAATAGTAAATGAATTGTATGATCCAATAACTAGACAGTAGATATATTTTAAAAACGACAGAGGAGAACATACTAATCATACAAAAGACTTATTTCACGGTGTGTAATGCTGTATCACTATGTAGGGCGGTAGTTTGGGATTGAAACACGACCGTATTTAACAGCAATTAAAGCAACAAGGAAGCGCTGGATTAAATCCACCTAATTAAAGTTACATATCGAACACATTAAAAGATTCGACGTTTCAGTATGAGTTTAAAACATCGAGACGAACTTTAAACTCACAGAACATGAACTTTAATAGAAGTTCAACATGCGCACAGGAAACTCTTCTAACGGAACACACTCATGCGCGCGCACTCACACACAACGATAACAATAACACTAATTATTATAATAACATTATTAAACCATTAATAACTAAATGATATTTTGTACCATTTCTTTGTGCACTCCAACACCAGCTCTTGATATGAAGCTACAAACTGGAATTTGGTCGCTTTTTTCCCGACTCTTTGTAATCGCTTCCACACAGAACTCATCCTCTTCAGATTTATAATCACACTGCGTTTAGATCCTGAACGATGTCGTCTTCGATCTGGGTCCGAGTCGACCCGACGCACGCGGACAATTCAGTTCTAACAGGAAACTTCCATTTTATTCACAAACTTGAAATAAATTTGTAAATAAATAGTCAGTCGATTCCTGAATAATCCAGGGATTTGCCCAGGAGTGGAGTGATTTAAAGCTCGTGAGTGGAAGTTCCAGCCCCGGCGTGGATGTGGATGTAGAGTGAAGAACAGCTGCTGGAGTGACGGGTGTCTCGGGTTGCCAGATTCAGACGAGCAGTGTCGCAATTCAGATATTACCAGTTGTCAACTGAGTATATCGAAAGTACAGTATGTGAAAGTAGAAGTAAAATGAAGTCACAAATTACAAATAACAATATACTGAATTTATATAATGCGTGAAGCTGTCCCCCACCTCCTGAAATAAAAACATAAGAAGAAGATATGGACAGTGACAAAATACCTGATTCATGTTTTCCTGTCTGCTCAGACTTATCCATGTCTCGTTGTCAATATAAAATGTAGGCTATGATAACAGGAAATTGATACGTTCAGTCGTATTTCAGCTAATAAAATATGATAAAAAATTTTTTTCACTTTCTATTGATCTGACAACCCAGATCAAAGAGGGGTGTGGCAGCACAGTGGCATTAACAAGCAAATTTTAAGCAGCATGCAAAACTCCTACACACACACCACCATTCAAAACCTTATATTATTTTAAAAATTAGACTATTTTTAACAAGTCTATACTGTGTATCTCAGTTAATTGTGTTGTCACATGATGGTGTATAATACAATAATAATAATAATAATTATAATATCCCTCCAACCATTATGTTCTGCTTTATCCTCTACTAGGGATGCGGGAGGGTTCCCTATGCCATCCAGGGGAGAACGTTTCCAGGCTGGCCAGATACACCCATGACAGGACACCAATCTATCACTGAGCACACATTTACTCACACAAACACACTCTATATGGGGCAATTTGGAGAATTCAATTGACCTTGATCCATGTTTTGGGACTGTGGGAGTAAACCGGAGAACCCGGAAGAAAACCTACACGGACACAGGGAGAACATGGAAAATCCCAGATTAGGATTCGAACCAGGAATCCCTAGCGCTGAGAGGCGAACATGCTAACCAATAAGCCACCGTGCCGCCCTATAATAATAATCTTAATAATTATAATAGTCCTAGAAACATAGACATGTCACACTGTTATAAAGGAGCATGGCATGATTACATACAGAGTATTCTTATGCTGGATGACCATGAGGAATAAGTATGTATATAGTAAGAAGTAAAGTGTAGAATGAGTAAGGTAAGCATGGAGTCATTATATGAACAGCTCATTATAAGTGAAGATAGTGAGAAAAGTGGGTGTACAGTGCATGTTGTCTGTTATTAGAGTAAATATAATGAATAAGCTGAGTATTGTAAGGGTAAGGCACGGTGGCTTAGTGGTTAGCACGTTCGCCTCTCAGCGCTAGGGATTCCCGGTTCGAATCCCCATCTGGGTGGAGTTTCCATGTTCTCCCTGTGTCTGCGTGGGTTTCCTCCGGGTTCTCCGGTTTCTTCCCACAGTCCAAAAACATGGATCAAGTTAATTGAATTCTCAAAATTGCCCCCTATAGAGTGTGTCTGTGTGAGTGAGTGTTTGCCCAGCGATGGATTGTCGCCCTGTCCTGGGTCTATCTGCCCAGCGCCCGAGACGTTCTCCCCTGGATAAGCATGGGGAACCCCACCGCGACCCTAATAGAGGATAAGCAGGAGATAATGAATGAATGAATTAATTGTAAGGGTATAGTATGAGAAAATTGAGGTGAAGGTATTGTACAAGGCTATGAGGCTCCAGTTGAACCTGGGGTGTATTTTGGGTGATGTTGGGGGATTTCATCTCACTGCACTTATAATAGAACAGGAGGCCGAAAGACAGGAACAGCTGAGTGAAGACTGTACACTGTGTGTGTGTATTTTGGGAGGTTATATCATTCACTATGGCTCCTGAAGTACAATCCAGATACCAGTTTCATGTAATCATTTCAAACCAGAAAAGAACATTTGTGCTGGAACAAAAAGTACAACAAAAAACTTCAGTACAAATTTGCTTTTGAACATTCATCAGCTGCAAAATTATAAACACTGACAGGTTAATTACTGCAAATAAACTTAGAAATCAGTTGGTTATCTATTTATCTGCATACATTTTCATTATTTTAAAACAAAGAGGAGATTAATAACAACTCAAACACAGTTAATTATATATTATTTACTAAACCTGTGTGTATCTCCGTGTTTGTGTTTATTGATGTCTGTATCTCAGTGTTTGTGTTTATTGACTGATGATACCTTATTAATCCCACAATGGGAAAATTTAAATATAATTCTCTTTGTGTGTTTATAGATGTGTTAATATCTGTCTTTTCTGTGTGTATGTTTATAGATAAGTGTATATTTGTGTTTGTGTTTTTATAGACGTGTGTATATCTGTGTTTGGGGGTTTATAGTTGTGTTTTTCTATTTAAGGGTTTATAGATGTGTTAATATTCATAGATATGTGGATCTCTGTGCTTGTGTGTTTATGGACGTGTGTATATGTTTGATGGTTTATAAATGTGTTTATCCCTGTGTTTGTGTTCAGAGATGTGTGTATTTCTGTGTTTGAAGATTTATAGATGTGTGCATCTGTGTTTAAGAGTGTAACAAACACACTAAAATACGTCACAACCAGCTCAGAGGAAGGTGAGCAAGGGTAAAGATCTAGCTATATTTACCAACAGTCATTTACATTCACGTGCAATTACGTCATAAACACTTAGCTACAGACTACATTGTGACTAGGATCAGCTTCCTTTCCTATTCACTCACATCCTGTGAACAAACCAAACATAAACACACTTCCGCTCTGTAGCTGCGTCACGACAACATTACCGAGATTGTTATTACACTCAAGATTGCGTAGAACACAAAAGAAAGACCGAGGGTTTGTTGAGGAAACGCTTTAGTTTCAACAACTCCTACCGCCACCTGCTGGATCACGTTCCTCGTTGCAGGTCCATCTTGCATTAGACCCTAACATCCGAGCATAAATAAAACATTTAATATTATTTACATCAATATGTTCACAGTTACTGATACATTTATTTATTCTGCAAAGGAATTATTTCTAAAATCATCCCCTAGAACCTGAGGCATAATGTTTTGGAAAATCTTCCTGTTACTTAAACAAAATTTAGATTATGTTTAAATTATTAAATACCAAAACAAAGACTTAAACATCTTTAAAAATGTTTTATTTCTATTTTTAACTCACATTACAGTTATTTATAATAATGATTAAAAGTCAATGATTCTTAGACACTCTTGCGGTAACTTCCCTCAGAAACAATGTAACAGAAACTGCTGTTACAGTTTATACTCATTAACTCTTTATGATGGCATGAATAAAGCAGACATCTGCACCGTAGGCATGGCTGTGCTCTGGCCTCCCGTCTGTTACGCAGCTAGAGCCGACTTTAAGGCTGCAGATCCTTGAGGCTGTGCAGAGTCTCAGCACAGGAACGAATCAGACCGCAAAGCTGCAAGCTGGACTCCAGTGAGGAGGAATTCTGAAGCTCCTGTGTCGCCCAACGCAGCTTCTGCAGCACAGCATCCTCAGCCTGTGCCAGTGCTACCTGCTGGAGGGGAGGATTAGGAGCAGGACGAGGAAGGAGGACTGGACCATTTGAGCTTTGAGATGTCTGCAATGGGGGAGCAGAGGGGGTGGAGAGCAGACGAGGCTGCAGAGGTGGAGGAGGTGGAGCCCTAAGTCCAGACGCGGCTCCCTCACAATGTTCGGGTCTGCTGCTGGGCGGAGCTTCTGTGGTGGTGGAGGTGGTGGCAGAGGGCTGAGCGGCAAGTTGGCGTTCTCGTACCTGAGACAGAGCTGCCTGTGCATTCAGAGCTGAAACAGAGAAGCTGTATTCTGAAAACTACTCATGTGCCCTCATTCACTGCCCCAATCTAGCACTTAGTTACACTAATACCAGTCTTAGGTCAAAAGTATTCTACATCTCACCTGGATTATCTTTATCAATATCAGAGTCCAGCTCCTGACATGAGACACAGTAATTCTTCTTCTGTTTATCTTGCAGCAGTATCGTCTACACATACACAGTTTAATTATGAGTGTTACACAGCAAAGTGTAAGTATTCTCACCTCACCAGTGAGGAGCAGTAAAGGTGATGATCATCTCTCACCCCACAGGCTTCACAGCACTCGCTCAGCATCTTGTATCCCTTCAGTAGATAATCTCCCATCAGCTTACTGATCTTGTCCTGACGTTCTCTTCGTGCCTGAATTACTTTCATCTCCGCTTCACTCGGAGGCTCCCAATCCAGATCTTCCTCATCTGAAAACAAACTATGTAGCTTTAACAAGTGAACCACCTGAATAAACACCACATGTGGCACTGCACCTATATCACATCCATTTTCCTTTATCATTAACTTAAATTACTGACCTACATTAATGCATCACTGTCTTGTATCACTGACCTTTATCACCGTCATTGTTCTGTATCAATGTCCTGCATCAATGACCTTTATAACTGATCTGAATCATTGTCCTGTATCACTGACTTTTATCACTATACTTCTTGCATTACTGTCCTTCCCACGTCACTGTCCTGCAACACTGACGTGTACTTATAACCTACATTACTGTCCTGCATCACTGTATCACTGACCTAAATCACTGCCCTGCATCATTGAATTGCATCACTCATCTGTATCACTGCCTTTCTTGTGTCACTGTTCAGCATTGCAGTCTGACATCAGTGACCTGTATTAATAATCTGCATCACTGTATTACTGACTTAAATCACTGCCCTGCATCACTGTCCTGTATTACTGACTTGAATTAATGTCCTCTATTACTGTCCTGCAACACAAAAGGATCACTGACTAATACGATCTTACAAAGTAAGTACAGAAATACATAACCTTATAACGTGGTACATTTCATTACTGGCTTTATAACGAACACGACAATAAAGACGCGCCAGAGAACCGTATGAGGAATGTTCTGGTACTGCAGTGTGCCGATTAAACCAGAACTTCTCTGGTATGCACATAACTCATACAAACACGTGCCTCCAATTCACACTTCTGTGAAACGGGAATCTTTTAATCTGCTTCACTCTCCTCTGTTTACTGTATTACAGAAACAGTGCGAACAGAAATGGAACATGTCTGCGAAACTCAAAAAATAATAGCTCCCCAGAAAATCGTTAATAAACAAAGTCATAAGAATAAGATCGTAAACGAAGCAAAAGATGTAAATGAATAGTCTCGCACCTGCATTTAGAGCCATGCTTCTGTTTATCAGCGCGCATACACCCGCTTCCGGTTAATTCATTTCTTCTACTACTCACTCAACTCAAAGCTTTACACTGCCACTTACAGGAGGCCCGTGGAATCATCCAGTAGCTGGTAAGATTTTTTTTAAATGGGACAAAATTCCCGAAGCGGTCTCATAATCATAAAAGTAAATGAATGTAAAACATGGATCTCAAGAATTTAAACATGTCAGGACATGTCAGGACAATCAGAAGGCAGCATACAACATTTACTTGTGACGCAATGGTCAGGTCTTTATTATTATTATTATTATTATTATTATTATTATTATTATTATTATTATTATTATTATTATTGTATTATCATCATCATATTCATTCTATTATTATCTTCCGCTTAATCCTCTACTAGAGTCGCGGGGGTACGGTTCCCCATGTCCATCCAGGGAAGAACGTTTCAGGAGCTGGGCAAATACACCCAGAAGAGGTGCATCTGAGGAATGGATGGATGGAAACTGGAAAACTCAGGAACCTTAAGCAGACATGGAAAGATCATGGAAAATCCATCCAGATTGGAGTTTGAAGCTGAATCCCCAGTGCTAAGAGGTGAACCTGCTAACCACTAAGCCACCGTGCTGCCCAGCTTATTATTATTATATCATCCCTCTTTTACTAAATATAGACAAATATTGTTTGCATTTATAACAAATTGACATATTTGCATATGACTGTACACACTACCAGTGGGTTATCGGCAATGTTCCCTTGCCAGTACTTATTGTTTATTGTCCTGTATATTGTAAAATGTCTTGTGTATTCATTGTAAATTATGCTGCTGCACACGGGTAATTTATGTTGTTTTTTGTATTTTTTGCCCTATATACTTGAACTTGATCTGTAACAAGCTACATCACTGAGTTTAATACTCCATCAGCTCTGTTTAAACAGTAACATTAATTAACTTGAATGGAAAAGTAAAGGCGGCACGCTGGCTTAGTGATTAGCACGTTTGCCTCTCAGCGCTAGGGATTCCCGGTTCGAATCCCCATATGGGTGGAGTTTCCATGTTCTCCTGGTGTCCGTGTTGGTTTCCTCCAGGTTCTCCGGTTTCCTCCCTCAGTCCAAAAACATGGATCAAGTCAATTAAGTTCTCCAAATTGCCCCATATAGAGTGTGTATGTGTGCGTGTCTGTGTGAGTGAGTGTGTGCCCAACGATAGATTGGCGCCCAGTCCTGGGTGTATCTGCCCAGCACCCGAAACGTTCTCCCCTGGATGGGCATGGGGAACCCCCCACGACCCTAATATAGGATAAAGCGAAAGATAATGGATGGATGGAAAAGTAAAACGTGAGACGTGAAATTTTAAGGTGTGAGTTTTTCATTTTTCATCTCCAGAGTTCCACAGTGAGTTAAACCATTGCATCATTCTCTCAGCCCAGTCCTCAGGAAACAGTAAAAGCAGGAATGCCGTAGAGATGACACCCAGCGCCGCCAATCTCATCTCAGTCAGAGCAGGAGACAAGTATATGTACACATCCAGACCTAGGTGAAAGAAGAACATACAAAATACATATTACTCTTTAAAAAATACATAACCAATAATGGCCCGAGAGAAGCATAAATTAGTGAAGACAGGGTGCTAGGGCAGAAGTGAAATGCTCACCCAAACTGACAGGAATTGAGAGCAGAATTCCCAGTGATAGTAATGAAGGGTAAGTGCAGATTCCGCCCATGTTCACTAAAAGATTATACACTACAGGATACAGAATGTACACTTAAAGATATGTAGTTTAACCATCAACATTCAGTATGTAGTGCACAGAATTTAGAATATGCAGCATTTTGTTTGCATTGTGTAGTGCAGAGGTGCCCACACTTTTCTGGCCCGAGATCTACTTTTCCACTGGACAGATCATCGAGATCTACCAGGGTTAATCTTTTTTTTTTTAGGCTTTTATATTGAAACCTGTTTACACACATGTTAGTATTGTCGAATCAGCATAGAAAAAATGGCTTCAGATTGCCATTTTTACAGATATTTCTCTTTTATTAAACACATTCCAGCAAATAGCATGACATTTGAACTTCTAGGGATTTGCGCTAGGGATTCTGTTTCGAATCCCAATCTGGGTGGAGTTTCCATGTTCTCCCCGTGTCCATGTGGGTTTCCTCCGAGTTCTCTGGTTTCCTCCCACAGTCCAAAAACATGGATGAAGGTCAATTGAATTCTCCAAATTGCCCCATATAGAGCGTGTTTGTGTGCGTGTCTGAGTGAGTGTGTGCCCAGCGATAGATTGGCACCCTGTCATGGGTGTATCTGCCCAGCTCCCGAAACGTTCTCCCTTGGATGGGCATGGGGAATCCACGCAACTCTAGTAGAAGATAATGGATGGATGGATGGATGGAACTTCTTTGAAAGTGCAATGGCTACTTGGCAAATCAAGCAAATGCATTTTGAGTTTGACTTTGTAAAAAATATTCATCCTCTGACTCTTAATGAAAGTGGAACATTTTAGTTCTTTTGGAGCAAAGTCCTTCACTCATCTTGTCAGTCAAATAAAGTGCAAAAACACAAACAGAATCTATCTAATGTAGATGATTCGTGAGGCAGTGCTTCGGATTTAGGCACGGAGGCGTGGCCACGTGTCGGTATTTGGAACAGCGAGAGAGGCGGGGGCGAGCAGACTGCACGCTTGCACAGGGATAAAGATGGCGATTCAGAATGAATCGCACAGTGTATTTGTTAAAATGTGCGTGTGTGTACAAGTGCTTCAGATAATGTGCTGTAATAAAGCGTTGTTTTTTTTCAAACCTCCATCGCGATCTACTTGACACCTTGGGCACCCCTGGTGTAGTGTGTAAAGTATTGTAAATCATTTTAATGTAAACAGTGATTAGTGTCTAGGTACACTGGGAGTAGTGTACTAGGGCAGTGTGTACTATATTGTGTGCAGTGGCAGTGTGTGGTAGTTACAGATTAGTAAAGATGCAGTAGTACAGAGTTCATTCCAGGGTACTGATTCAGTCGGAGGCCAGAACTCCATGTGTGTAACGTACAGTAACACACAAACCCATGAGTGTATTAAGAGTGAACACACCCCTACAAAACAAAACAACACACTGACAGGTCCAACATCCAGCATTCCCACCCTCCTCCTGCACAGCACCTGCACACAGAAAAATTACATACCTAACTGCATATCATACTGTATACACAAACACACACACAAACGCTAACCTGGTATAAGGCGGAGCTGGATGCTGATCCAACTCCGAATGCAACGCCTGTGATGGAGTCACTGTAAAAACCATCAGCATATGCTAACATGACGATCCCAGTGATGGAGAAGATCACTGCTACAACCTAATCAATAAATCAACCAGTGAGGCAATTAATTCTTTTAAACGAATGAATTAATTGATTGTACATTAGACATGTATTAATTCAATCCATTTTTTTATTTATGTGATGTGATTAATTGCAAATTGAAAATAAATATTAAGGTTGAAATCGAACCCTGACACCCAGGAAACGATCCTTTAGTCCGATCCATGCCAACAGGAAATAAAAGGATCTGTTGCAGCACAGCACTGAGCAACAGTCGCTTACTGACATCCTGCTGAGAGCCAGCAGGTACAGATACCCCCCCACACCCCAAAGCACAGAGAAGGGGGTAAAGAACTGAAGCAAAGCGCGAATTGTCAGCTTGCCATCACCCAGCACCTGTACACACTCTCTGCGCGCACACGTGCACATGCACACACACACACACACACACACACACACGCACACACAAAAAGTGAGCGAGAGAAAGACAGATGGGGAAAAAAGTGCACAGCTGCTTAGATTGAGTGAGTGATTGAATGCTTAATATTCTACCTGTACATAAATATTAAAATTAGCTCGATTATTCAAAGAAGAAGAATATCTGTTTAAATCTGCTCTCTCTAAGCAACATTTACAGTCACATATGAGCCCTAAACTCACTGAAATCAATATAAAGTCACTAACGCTAATATAAACCTACTAACATCATTAACAGCGCTTTAGGCAGATTGTAATTAAATACAGAGAGACTATAGCAACGAACCGAAACCGGGTTCCAGGCGTCTGTCTTTGCTTCTCACTTAGTAAATGTCCAATATAATATAGAGGGAAAAAAAGTAGGTTCCAAATATTGCAGAACCAGTTAATAAAAAATGGAGCATTAAAGTGTGTAAGAGTCTGTTTGGCACTGTGAGCACCCCATGCCCATGCAAGTGCCATGCAGATTCCCATCACCAGCCCAGCACCTGAACGTAGTATCACTTTGAATAGGCATTGATAGGAACGCTCTCCCACACAGGGTTCCTCCACCAGAACCTGTTCAGTGCTCCCATCACTCCTCAGTTCTTCATCTTCTACAGTGACAAAACATGAAAACAGGCTATGTGCTAATATATAATATGATGCTTCTTCCAAATGTTTGAAAATAAATAGATATAAAATGGCTGACTTGCGTCATTAAATGAACTACCTTTACCTTTTTAACATAAATAACATCCCTATGTACTATAACCATTAATATTTTTACCTTCAGTAACTAGCACTTTTCTAGCTTACTAAGATTCTAGCAATCTTAGTGACTTTACTAACATCCCTAACCATTAAACTAAATTCAGCAGGGTTAAGGTTAGTAAAGAATGAGATGGTACCTGAAAGTGAACACAGGGCTGCCGGAGGGTTCGTGGAACAGGGAGAGACTTTTGCTGAGAATTTATTCATCTCCATTTGAAGCTGGGAGCGTCGGCTATGAAGTGAGGGAGTGAGTGACTAATTAAGTAAGTGAATGAGTGAGTATGTGAGCAAGTGCGTGTTTAACCGTGTTAAAACAACAACACTGGACATAAATATTAAGAAGAGCTTGTTTATTTGCAAAAGAAGATTATCTGTTTAAATCTGCTCCCTCTAATCAGCTTTTACAGTCACACATAAGTCCTAAACCCACTAACAGCAATACAAACTAACTAATATCAATATAAACAAAACTAACATTAATATAATACAACTGACATAAATTTAAACCTACTGAAATAAATATAAACCCACTGCTATTAATATAAACTCACTAATATTAACATAATGCCACTAACATCAATATAAAACCACTAAGAGTAATATAAACCCATTAACATCAATATAAACACACTAACATCAAAAGAAACTCAGTTACATTCATATTAACACACTAACATCAATACAAACCCAATACCTTAAATATAAACCTAACCATTAAACTAAATCCAGCAGGTATGAAGCTGCTGTTTAAAATAGAGTTTAATAAAGAATGAGATGTTACCTAAAAGTGAACACAACACTGCTGAAGGGTTTATGAAACAGGAAGACACATTTGCTGAGAATTTACTCATCTCAGTTTGAAGCTGGGAGCGGATATTCTACCTGGACATATATAATAAGATGAGCTTGTTTATTTACAAAAGATTATCTGTTTAAATCTGCTCCCTCTAATCAGCTTTTACAGTCACATGAGCCCTAAACCAACTAACATCAATAAAAACCCACTAAAATCAATATAATCCCACTTAAATTAAACATTTTACAGTTTTTATTGATTGTTTTGACGCAGCCACATTTTTCAAAACAGTTAATGTAGAGGGCTAAACAGTGCCACAGTGGTCAAAATGACACATTTTGTTTGCGAAAGGCTCTAACTGTGCCAAAACTTTTAAAATACAGAAAAAAGCACATTTTTGCCTTCAAACAACTCAACTTTGACACAAGTGTATGAGCACCTCCAATCAATCATTACACAATAGGCAACAAATTATAAAATACAGCACTCATGTGTGAATCAGTGACCATTGCTTGTCATTGTAGCCTATGACTGTTCGTAGCTTACATGCCAGTGCCGTTTGTAGTCAAATTTGCCCACTAGCAAAAAATGCATCCAGAATCTGATATGCTTTGATGCAAATTTTATTGATTAAATTCTATATTTTTTCAGACTGTAACTGACAAATGAAATATTCCAACAGAGAATACATGGAAATAAAAATAAAATACATTACTGTGTGAGAAATGAGGAAAATAAAACACAGTCTTTTACAATCAAGAAAAAAATCTATAGTAGGACTATACTATAAGAGTATAAGGGATCACAGGCCTGTAGACTGATTGCAAATTAAAAAATTCTGTGAAGAAGTGTCAAAGAGGTGCTTTCAGTAATTTCATAATGATCAGGGAGTTTCTAAGAGCTTGGAACATATGGTTTCTGTTCTGTAACCACAGCTAAACTCCTAGAGTTTGGAATTCTTGATTGACATCTGCATTAACTGTTTTGCAAAAGGGTGGGAAAACTGTGTCAATCCAATAAGAATGGGTTAACACATTTGCAAGAGGTGTCTTCTGCTCTGTTGAGATGGTGATGATGAAGATTGAGAGGATCCCAGTTTCTTTAAACAGGTCAAAGCAATCAATAAAAACTGTAAATACAGTTTTCAAAAACGATACATATACATGTATCATTAATTAATGTAAAGATCTATGACTCCAGAGTCTATACTGAACTGACTATGAGTGAGTGGAATCAGATGGTTGAGGTCTCACCTAGTTACACTCCACCTACACTCAATTAAGTTGTTGCGAAAACACAACACAATATTTAGTACCTTTAACTCTACTAACTCCTCCTTCTACCCCTCTCAACACCTCTCTGTCAGCTGATGTCTTTGCAACCTTCTTCACAGAAAAGATTGAGGGCATCAGCAAACTCTTTCATACCCCCTTTTCCACAACACTTCATCTCACACATCCAGCCAAAATGCCTAGTACTAAATAATGTGCGAGCATCTGAGATGCATGTTACCTTGAACTGGAAGAACAAGGATTTAGCAGCAGTTACATCCTTCGAGAAGATGGCGAGTGAGGACTGGTATGTTTCTAAATCTGAAGACAGACCAGACTTACGCCATTTTCTTTCGGATTGAAGAGAAGTGCGTTGTTTCCGAAGCAACAGCAAAGTATTTGGAAAAATACCAGACGTGAGGGATGAGTTAATGATGTGTGTAAGTGCTTGTGTGATAGAGGAGTCGATGGATTGAAGAAGGTGAGATGGGAGGGAATCAAGGGGGCTAAAAGAATTTTGCAGGGTTGCTGGCAAGAAGAATTTTGGAGATGTCAGATTCTGAGACAGGGGAGAAGGAGGAGATGGTTGGTTGGCTGGATGTGTGAGATGAAGTGTTGTGGAAAAGGGGGTATGAAAGAGTTTGCTAATGCCCTCAATATTTTCTGAAGAAGGTTGCACATCAGCTGACACAGAGGTGTTGGGAGGGGGGGAAGGAGGAGTTAGTAGAGTTAAAGGTACTAAATAATGTGCGGGCATCTGAGATGCATGTTACCTTGGACAGGAAGAACAAGGACTTAGCAGCAGTTACATCCTTCGAGAAAATGGCGAGTGAGGACTGGAATGTTTCTAAATCTGAAGACAGACCAGACTTATGCCCTTTTCTTTCAGCGGATTGAAGAGAAGTGTATTGTTTGCGAAGCACCTCTGTGAGCCACGGACTGGACGGAGAGCTATGTGTTTTCCTGCTGGATATTGGACAGACCTGGTCAAGACAGGAAGCCAAGGTGGAGCAGAATGTGTTTGATGCAGTTTAAGTGTCAAGGGTTGAGAAGTTACTGATGCAAGGAAGGGCATCTGTAACCAAGTCAGCAAAAGTTTATTAGAGAGAGAGCTAAGATTACATCGGACCTGAGTAGTTTTACTGATGATCACTAGGGGTGGAGGAAGAGAAAAAGAGAACTGCATGAAAAAGTGATCTGATTCATAAAGCAGAGTGATGTGTAGGTCAGAAGAGAGACATGAGCGTGTCATGAAGAGGTCAAACTGGTTAACAGCCCGGTGGGTAGCTGAAGTGCGGAGTAGATGGAGGTCCAGGCTGGAGATAAGAGCAAGAAACTAAGTAGCGTACAGTCAGTTTAAGTGAATGTTAAAATCATAGAGGATGACAAGAGGACAACTATCATCTGGAAAAGATGATAATAACATATCAAATTCCTTGACGAAGTTATCCAGTTGACCTGGGGGACGATAGATGACAAGAAAATGACATTTAATAGGTTCTGTGATTTTTAGTGCATGGAATTCAAATGAGACAGTGTTGGATAAAAGTGTAAGAGGAGAGAATTTCCATTTGTGAGAAATAAGCAAACCTGTTCCACCTTCTCTTTTGCTGATATGAGGAAGAGAAGTAAAAATTAATTGAGAGGACAGCTGGTGTGGCGGAATTCTCTGGGTGGATCCATGTCTCAGTGAGGGCTAAATACCAGCATGAGCAGCAAAAGCAGGAGTGAAATCAGATTTCTTGGTGGCTGACTGACAGTTCCATAGTCCTGCAGAGAAGGTGAAGGGTTTGCTTGTATTCACCTGCTGCAGAGTTCGCAGGTGTGCAAGAGTGCGCCTTCTCTTCTGAGGAAAGGAGCGCCTGAGCGAGAAAGAAATGACAGGGATGAACTGAAAACACATACTGAAGTGAAAGAAAGTGTGAATAGGTATAAAATAAATAAACTCACTAACATCAATATAAAACCAATAATAGTAGTATAAACCCTCTAACATTAATATAAACCCACCTACATAAATTTGACAACATTAAAATTAATATACACCCACTTACATAAATATTACCACACTGACATCAACATATACCCACCAATATTAATATAAACCCACTAAAAACAATAAACACATTAACTTCACTATTAGATTAGATTCATCTTTGTCACAGTACAGTGTAAATTAGTACTAAGTCAACAAAATTGCAGTAACATCTAACTAAAGTTTACAGTAAAATGCAAAGTGATCAGACAAATAATAGCCAGTATAATTTTTTATTAAAAAAGGTAAATTATGTTGGGTAACAGATGGGTACAGATAAGGATAAACACAGCAGAGTATATAAAGTATTGTATTTATTTTTCCAGTAAGCTGCAGAGAAATTACTATACCAAATAGAGATACAGTTAGTTAAAATGCTCTGAATGGTACAGCGGTAAAAATCAGTTACTTGCTAAATTACTAAAATAATTCAATTATTATGTAACAAATGAATATATTATAAGTTGTGTTTTCGCTAGATTCCAGATTCCAATTCACCAGATGTGGGACAAAGACTATGTTTGTGGGTCTGTGTAAGTAAGTGTGTACCCAGCGATAGATTGAAGCCCTGTCCTGGGTGTATCTGCCAAGCGCCTGAAACGGGCAAGGGGATCCTGTGACCCTAGTAAAGGATCAAGTGGAAGATGAGTGAATGAATGACCTTGGTCATTAAAGCAAGGTGTGAGGAGTCTACAGATTGAGACCAGTTAAAGACAAAGAGAAGTCATGGCCAAGTCTGTTCAAATTCTTGGTTAAAAAAACTAAAGTAAACAAAAAACAACATAGAAAATTGTGTTTTACTGTACTAATAACAATATTAAAAATATATTTTTAAAGAACTAAAAAAATATTCAAAAATAAGTCATATAGTTGGTATCTATGTTTGCTAGTTAATTGGATTAATAGACATTTCCATGTAGATACCATATTAACTCTGCTTGTGGTCAGTAATATTTAACAAGTAAATACAATTAACACATTACTATAATTGTTCAGATTCAGGACCAGGCAGATAATGTGGGAGAATCTTTATCCTAATTACAAAAAAAGACTTATTTTTATATACTTCTTTTCTACATTTTTTGCCCTTTTTGCCTAAAATGTTCATACGTGAACGAAAATCAGTGGAGTTTGACAGAGATGCTTACTGGTTCCCTCCTCATCCCCAAAAACAAGTCTGAGCAGTTTCTGAGAATCTTTTGAATGGATCTAGACTAAGAAGCTTTTATTGCATCCTGTGGTTGTAGTAAAAGATTAATACATACTTTAAAATATATATTTTCTTGTCATCTGTCAATATGTCATTTTCTTGTCATATATCGCCCCCCAGGTCAACTAGATAACTTCATCGAGGAATTCGATATGTTATTATCATCTCTCCCAGATGATGGTTGTCCTCNGAGCAGTTTCTGAGAATCTTTTGAATGGATCTAGACTAAGAAGCTTTTATTGCATCCTGTGGTTGTAGTAAAAGATTAATACATACTTTAAAATATATATTTTCTTGTCATCTGTCAATATGTCATTTTCTTGTCATATATCGCCCCCCAGGTCAACTAGATAACTTCATCGAGGAATTCGATATGTTATTATCATCTCTCCCAGATGATGGTTGTCCTCTTGTTGTCCTCGGCGATTTTTAACATTCACTTAGACCGACCGTACGCCACTGAGTTTCTTGATCTCATCTCCAGCCTGGACCTCCATCTACTTCCCACCTCAGCTACCCACCGGGCTGGCAACCAGCTCGACCTCATCATGATGCGCTCTTGTCTCTGTTCGGACATACACATCACTCCACTTCATGAATCAGACCACTTCTTCATACAGTTCTCTGTCTCTCTTCCACCTCCTCCCGTGTTCATCAGTAAAACATCTCAGGTACGTCACAATCTTAGCGCTCTCTCTAATACACTCTTTGCCGACTTGGTTACAGATGCCCTTCCTAGCATCAGTAACTTCTTAACCCATGACACCAACACTGCATCAAGCACATTCTGCTCCACCTTGGCTTCATGTCTTGATCAGGTCTGTCCAAAATCAAGCAGGAAAACACACAGTTCTCAGTCCAGTCCCTGGCTCACGGAGACGCTTCGAAAGCAATGTACTTCTCTTCGTTCCGCCGGAAGAAAATGGCGTAAGTCTGGTCTGTCTTCAGATTCAGAAACATACCAGTCCTCACTTGCCACTTTCTCGAAGGATGTAACTGCTGCTAAATCCTTGTTCTTCCAGTCCAAGGTAACTTGCATCTCAGATGCCCGCACCTTATTCAGTACCTTCAACTTACTACTAACTCCTCCCTCTCCCCCTCCTAACACTTCTCTGTCAGCTGATGTCTTTGCAACTTTTTTTACAGGAAAGATTGAGGGCATCAGCAAACTCTTTTATACTCACCATCTCCACAACACTACATCTCACACATCCAGCCATCCAACCCTCTCCTCCTTCTCCCCTGTCACAGAATCTGACATCTGAAAAATTCTCTTTGCCAGTAACCCAACTACTTGCCCCCTTGATTCCATCCCATCCCACCTTCTTCAATCCATCGCCTCCTCCATCACACCAGCTCTCACACACATCATAAACTCCACTCTCACATCTGGGACTTTTACAAATTATTTCAAACAGGCCATAGTCAAACCCCTACTCAAAAAACCTACGCTCAACCCAAAATTGGTCGAGAGCTACAGACCTGTTTCTCTTTTACCTTTCCTGTCTAAAACACTTGAACGGGTGGTATCCACACAGGTCTCCAAATTTCTTAATCAGAACAATCTCCTTGATCCCAATCAGTCCGGTTTTAGATGTGGTCACTCCATGGAGACAGCATTGCTCTCTGTGATTGACTCACTTAAATCTGTCAAAGCCAAATCTGCAGCTTTTGATACAGTAAATCATCAAATTCTACTGTCCACTCTAGCTGAATTAGGCTTTTCTAATACGACACTTGAATGGTTTCGATCCTATCTTACAGGAAGGACCTTCAAAGTGTCATGGAATGGGGAGATCTCTAACTCTCACCAGGTACGCACTGGTGTGCCTCAGGGCTCTGTACTTGGTCCTCTCCTCTTCTCCTCCTGAGCACAGTCATCCAGGCGCATGGTTTCTCTTACCACTGCTATGCTGATGACACTCAGCTTCATCTGTCTTTTGCCCCTGACGACACCACCATCTCAAATCAGGTATCTGCCTGCCTCACAAGGCCCGTCATCTCAAATTAAACTCAGAAAAAACAGAGTTTCTCATTATCCCAGCTAAACCCTCAATCCCTCACGACCTGACCTTCCAAATTGATGGCACCACAATCTCCCCAACCGATTCGGTCCGGAACCTTGGTTTTACAATAGACTCCCACCTTAAACTCTCTGATCATGTTATCAAAACCGCCTGTTTCTGTAGATTCCTCCTTTACAACATAAGGAAGATCAGACCCTTTTTGACTGAACATGCTACCCAACTGCTTGTTCAAGCCCTAGTCCTATCCCGGCTTGATTACTGTAATGCGCTACTTGCCGGTATCCCAGCTTCCACAATCAGACCTCTTCAACTAATTCAAAACTCTGCAGCCCGACTTGTGTTTAACCAGCCCAAGCGAACTCATGTCACTCCATTACTCACTTCCCTCTATTGGCTCCCTGTAGCTGCTCGCATTCAGTACAAGTCACTGACTCTGGCATACAGAACCATTTCTGGATCATTTCTGGATCTTCCTCCTACCTTCACTCTATCTTTTCAAAATACACTCCGACTCGTTCACTTCGCTCCACTCTTCGCTTCGCACTCCGTGGCGTTCACCACTGCAAAATGGTGGAATGTTCTTTCCAACTCTGTCCGTAAGGCAGAATCACTAAACAGTTTTAAGAAACTACTGAAGACGCATCTCTTTAACAAATACCTGTTGTAGAGAAAAAGAAAAAAAAAAAAAAAAAGGAGAGGGGGAGGGGCCGCAGCATCGAATAACAATCAGTTTTTGATGAATTTACAGTATAGTTCGTTTTCTCCATGGCTTCTGACTTGTGGTGTTCTCATTTGTAAGTCGGTTTGGATAAAAGTGTCTGCTAAATGTAAATGTAATATTGTTTGTATTTATATACTCTACTTGGACAGAGTATTGAAACACACACATTACACATACAGAAGTTTTGGAATGTCTTTGTGTGAATATTCAATTCAACCAGAAGCGCATTTGTGAGATTCATCGCTGATGTTGGATGAGAGGACCGGGCTTATGTGTTCAACTATGTCGATTTCAGAGCTTCTCTCATGCAAAAATTTTTATGGCCCTTATAACTAGTTAGTCTTTATTTTGTTTTTTTATGATTAGCAAAAAATTCTAAACATTTATAATTTTGATTTGTTTCAAGTTTTACAAATGCAGTTTGGTTGTACCATAATCTTTGTTATCTGGAGCCTCATGATTGAATTCAATATAATTAAATACAGATGCTTTAAATATTTCACATTAAGTTATAGCCTATATCATTTGCTGGTTGCTAAGTAAAAAAAAGGCTTTTCTTTAAAAACTGTATCTTGTACAAGTTTTACTCATTGAGTTCAGTAACCAAACCTCAACTAACCAATGAAACAATTTAAGTAATTAAAAAGTTCACTGCAGTTATAAAAAAAATATTACTGACCACACACACACACACACACACACACACACACACACACACACACACACACACAATATATATATATTGCTTGCCTGAGTAAATTGAATTGTGGGGATCATCTAATCATTACATTTTAAACAGTATATTTATTATTATATATTTTGTACTGTTATTTATTAAATGGTGTAAGTTTGTAGAATAACAAGAAAACTAGAAAATGTCCACACCAGAGATAGACATATCTGTATGTGTGGCCAAGTATTTGTAATCAATTATATCAAAGGTGTTAATGATGTAATTTAGGCTAATATTTTAATCAATATTTGTTTTACCTGCACAGTGGATCTATACAAGACTGGGTGATGGTACAGTTCAGATAAAGAAAACGTCAAGTTCAAACAAGAAAATTTAGTTCAGTACAATGGTGTAATTCAGTGTGAGATCTCATTACATGAACTTATATCTCTTTTACACCATTATGTTATTGGAAAACAGCTTGTTTTGGGTTTTACAATTTTAATTGTTATATAAGAGGGTTTTTAAAATTCTTTCTACATACTCTTGAAATACTTTTCATTTCACTGTTATACAAAAGATTGATAACTTACATTACAATTTTATGTTTATGTTTAACTTCATATGTTTTTATACAGGATTTTAAGACAGAAATCACAATTTTCTCTTTCTTTCTCCCGTTAGAGAAAGATGAATGTTCTGTTTGTGACTGATTCTTGGCATGCTCTTGATTGGCGTTGAATGACTCCACTCCATTACTTTACAGTTTATACAGTTTATACGTGCAGATACACCCAGGACAGGGCGCCAATCTATCGCTGGGCACACACTCACTCACACAGATATACACACTCTATATGGGGCAATTTGGAGAACTCAGTTGACTTGATCCATGCTTTTGGACTGTGGGAGGAAACCGGAGAACCCGGAGGAAACCCACACGGACACGGGGAGAACATGGAAACTCCACCCATATGGGGATTCGAACCGGGCATCCCTAGCTCAACAACAATAACATTATAAAATTGCAATATTATTTAGGAAAATAACACACTAAAAATGCTGATTAAATCCTGATTATTTATAAATAAAAATAAAAATATTTAAATATTTTGATTGGCTGAAAATATTTGCTCATTTAAACTACTCTCTAATCAGAGGGCATATTTTTGCCCTCTCTCTCTACTCTCTAATCAGAGGGCATATATTATAAATTGAACTTGAGTGTCGGTCAAAGTTTATATACAGCCAACTTTGTGGATGAAGGTAGATAGAAGTACATTTAAAAATCATATTGTGGAGACCAAAACCTGTTCACTCGCATTAGGGGAATGTACTGTAGATGTAAGAAACATGTGGTAATGTATATTAATACATTTAAGAAGTAAGTATGTTTACAGTGGCCTATATAAAATTCTTCCGGTTATGTCTGTGTAAGAGTGTTTTTGTGTGTGTTTGTGTGTGTATGTATCGCTGCCGTGTGACAGAATAATTTTCGCTGCCTTTGGCCCCAGATGGTGAAATTAGTTTTAGCTACTTCCACAACTCTGATGAAAATGAATTGATGGATGTTAAGATAAATGTTCATGTTACCAGTGAAACATTATTTGGAACATTGATGCCTGAAACTTCATCAGTACATGAGTGAAAGAGGAGTACAGTAGAACTGTCACGTAGTCTATAACCTTTATGCCTTTAGGTTTACTGTATGAGATAATAGTGTGATTGTGTATAAACTTTTGAGCTGATTATAACATTAACCCATCACATTACCCTAGTGGAATGAAAAAAAGCGGCACAGAGGAGTTTAACATCTGATGGAATTTATTTCAGATCTTTTAGTTTAATTAGTGTGGTTCCACAAGATTCTGATACACACTAACACTAAAATTAGATGCATAACATAAGAGAGAACCTAATAGAGAAAGAAAACTGTCCTGATGAACACACAACTAAAGGAGGAAAGTAAAGCCCCTAATTAACAACCTGATGAACTGAACACAGTACCTCTTTAAAATATTTGCTGCAGATGAAACCTTCTTCCAGGCGGCACGGTGGCTTAGTGGTTAGCACGTTCGCCTCTCAGCGCTAGGGATTCCCGGTTTGAATCCCCATCTGGGTGGAGTTTTCATGTTCTCCCCGTGTCTGCGTGGGTTTCCTCCGGGTTCTCCGGTTTCCTCCCACAGTCCCAAAACATGGATCAAGTCAATTGTGTCTGTGTGAGTGAGTGTGTGCCCAGCGATGGATTGGCGCCCTGTCCTGGGTCTATCTGCCCAGCTCCCAAAATGTTCTCCCCTGGATGGGCATGGGGAACCCCACCGCGACCCTAATAGAGGATAAAGCGGGAGATAATGAATGAATGAATGAATTAAACCTTCTTCCTATAATTGTAGATCCTCATAATACAAACAAAACGATGGTTCGAAGAGTCTTTGGTCTGGTTTTTTCTGGTTTCACAGTTCAGTGATGGGTTCTCAAAAGCATCTTGGATGGTTCTTAAATGGTGGTTATAGCATTACTCCCGGACACGCTCACAACAAGTTGATGTTTTTAACACTAAGATGATTTGGAGTAACTGGGTCTCTCTGCTTGGTGAAATGGAACTAATAAATGGTTCTACTTGTTTTGTGGTTCCTCAAAAACTTGGTTATTTCTGTAAAGCTGGAAAGAGAAAAAAAAAGCTTGTCAGTATGTAATGATTCTTCAAGCTGTCACTGATGATATTGTGACTCGGACCAATAACTTTAGTCCATGTGGTCGAAATTTTGTTCGTACCTCAGGGATTGGGGTTCATGAGTGTCAGCGGTAATTCCACCGAAACATCGCTGTGTAAAAATGTAAATAAAAACATCCTCAGATTAATGCAGAATTATAATAATAATCATTATCATAACACCAATAACATAATTTATTAATTATAGGAAAGCCAAAAAAATAATAATATTATTAATATTACCTGGCAGTGAGGCCTCCCAACAACCTGAATCAATCAGATTAAATATTATTACTTTACAATTGACAATCATTTAATACTAATCAATAGAATAAATTATTCTTTTTATCAAGTTTTATTTTAATATCAATAGTGATGTTAATAAATCTCTTACCCGCCTGAAGACACCATCAGATGAACTTTAATTTTATAAAACACCATCATTCCCAAAATCTCCCTCTCCATCCCCGGCCTCAGACTGCAGAGAGACAGACAAAATATATTTATACTGACTTGTGTTGTTTTCTCTTTTGTAAGTCACTTTGGATAAAATTGTTTGCTAAATGTAAATGTAGTCAGTGTGGGTATGTTTGTGTGTGAGTTGCTCACATGGTGGTTGAAGCAAGGTTAGTGTCTTCGTATTTTAGTTTTCCATCTACAGCGAGTCCTCGTTTCTCTTTATTCACAGAGAGTAGCGGTGTGATAGATAAAACTTTATCAAATGAAGAATTTGCTTCCACTGATTCCCTGTACCGACACACACACACACACACACACACACACACAAACACATTAATTAAATCTGCAGCGACGGGTGGATTGTAGCTAAGCTGTAAACAAATCTGAAGCTCTGAAAACAAAAAATCAGTCTGGTTGTGAGTTCTGTCTGATCTGAGTCTTAACTCATTTAGTATGAGTGAGTTCTTCTTTTTGAAACAACTACTTTTATTTCTATTTCATAATTAATATCAGAAATGGGACGGCATGGTGGCTTAGTGGTTAGCACGTTCGCCTCTCAACGCTATGGATTCCAGGTTCGAATCCCCATCTGGGTGGAGTTTCCATGTTCTCCCCATGTCTGTGTGGGTTTCCTCCAGGTTCTTTGGTTTCCTCACACAGTCAAAAGACATGGATAAAGTCAACTGAATTCTCCAAATTGCCCCATATCGGGTGTGTTTGTGTGTGCCTGTGTGAGTGAGTGTGTGCCCAGTGATAGCCCAGCAGATACACATTGTTCTGGGTGTATCTGCCCACCGCCCGAGATGTTCTTACCTGGACGGGCATGGAGAACCCCACCACAACCCTAATAGAGAATAAAGCAGAAGATAATGGATGGAATATCGGAAATGATTCAATTTGAAAAGGAATTAATAAGGAATTTCTCTCTGATCTCTCATAAAGTGTTTGAGGACAGTCTCTGTCTCTAGGTCACACTTACTTTCCCTCATCTGCTAAGTGCTGGTCTGTGATACTTCCACTTGAGCTGATCTCATATTGGGATGGATTTTATCAGAGTGGGCTCATAAACAATGGTGGGTTTTTGGATTCTAGATGGAATATCAACAAAAGGAACAAAGACATTGGTACTGCAGAAGTGATGAAAACTTACGCGAACTCCTCAGACAGAATGGTTTTGGTGTATTTATCTGCAGAGTAAAGAATCACGTCTGTGGTCTGATCCACTGTAAAATAAAGACACATCAGTATGAAACCTCGTCTCAGATTAAGTGTCATCATCACGGACATCAGCAGCACCCATTGTCTTCTCACCAGTGATTTTGATCTTATTCACAACTTTGCTGGTGTCGTTCTTCACCTTCACTCGGATAGGAATTGGCTCTCCATGATAATAGATCTGGTGGAATAAATCAGAAGAATCACATGACTGACAACTTAAACACTCACACTATTCTGGATGTGTATGGATTATCTTTACTTCTTTCTCCAGCGAGGCCTCCATGTGCACTGGTTTATCAGACATCATAAAGTTCTTGCAGATTTCAGCTTTCTGAGGAGATCCTGTGTTTACAGGAGCATACTGGATCTTACGAACGATCAGTCGACATGTATCCCTGATTGGGGAGAGATCAATCAATATCATCCATCCTCTTAATTATCTGCAGATGTTTATCACATTCACAAAAGCAAACAACACAAACTAGTGGTGATTGTGACATCACATACATCAGGAATTAAAAAAGACACATCATAAAATAAAAAAGAAAGGAATTTAGCACTGTGGTTTTACTTTTTGTCGATTTTCTCATCAGGATCTTCAGCTGCCTTTGCCACATAGGCTTTAACTTCAAAATCCACACCGCATGGCTGTAAGAGATACAAGTGCACATCAGTCAGGTTTCATCACTCACAGCTGAATACACATCTGTATACCTGTAGTAAAAAAAATCATAAGGGAGAATTTCTCACTTTCTTGCCCTGATCATCAGGACCAGGTTGTAAAGTGATGGAACATGGCAGGTTGTTTGGAATCTGAAATAAACAAAAGAATGATCAATTAAAACACAATATCTAATGAAGATTCATCCACTGAAGCCTGTGTAACTGTGTGTAGTTTACAGTGTAACAGTACTGTGTAGAGTGACTGTGTAGTTTACATTGTAACAGTACTGTGTACAGTGTAACTGTGTAGTTTACAGTGTAACAATACTGTCTACTAAGTGACTGTGTGTAATTTACAGTGCAACAGTACTGTGTACAGTGTGATTGTGTGTAGTTTACAGTGCAAAAGTAGCGTGTAAAATCTAACTGTGTGTAGTGTAACAGTACTGTGTGCAGTGTGACTCGTGTAGTTTACACTGTAACAGTAATGTGTACAGTGTGACTGTGTAGTTTAACCTGTAACAATACTATTTGCAGTGTGACTGTGTGTACTTGTACAGTGTACCAGTAATGTGTGCAGTGACTGTGTGTAGTGACTGTGTGACTTACAGTGTAACAGTACTGTGTACATTGTGACTGTGTGTAGTTTACAGTGTAACACTTATGTGTACAATGTGACTGTGTTTAGTTTACACTAACAGTACAGTGGACATTGTGACTGTGTGTAGTTTACACTGTAATAGTACTGTATACATTGTGACCGTGTGTAGTTTATACAGTAACAGTAATGTGTACAGTGTCACTGTATGTAGTTTACAGTGAATTTGCTTTGTATTTGATGTGACTACATCATGGGTTTTGATACTGTTGTCAGATCTGTTGTTGTGGTGGATGATAAATGGATACGTACATCAAAGGTGAAGGCATAGGCCTGTTCTCCAGCTTTTTTCAGCAGTGTGTTGTGCATGTCGGTCAGTTTGGGTTTGTGCCCAGCATCAGGGTAGAGCTGGATGTGATTGATCCATATGTCCTTCCTGAAAGTCAATCCTATCACATCCAGATCTTCATTACCGTAGCGGAATGCACAGCACAGCTGAACCCACACTGCAGATATGACCCACAAAGATATGTAGTACAACAATTCAATACACCATGTATCTTCTGAAATATAGTATAAAAACTAGAAGCTGCGTTCTCCCAAAATAGAGTATATATTAAAACATGTTTAATAAAGAATGTGTTCAATAGATTTGCTGTAAACAATAAATCTTCAATACATAATAATGTATATGGTGCTGTATGTGTAACATCTTTACATCAGACCAGAATTAAATTTTGTACCTTTTCTATCTCTGAGATCTGCAGGATCGACCTTCACCACACCCTCTGAACCAAACATGAAACATCAATGTTATTGTTCTACATAATTAAAAAGTCAAAGTTTGTTACAAATGAAGGTTTGGTACCAAGTGAGTCCACATGGTCCACATGATCAATGTAATCTCTCTTCCCCAGATACAGGGTCAGCTACAAAAACACAAACAGAAGTTGATGTTACACTAACCTTACATTAACATGTCTTGTTTTAAATTTTGGATTTACTCAATTATTTTTATTATCATTTTAGACATTCAGACTGTTCTGTAAATCAGGTAATCAAATCATGGGATGACTTACTTAGATTTTTTTATATACTCTTTATTATTTTGATGCTAATCCAAGGATAATTATGAATCAATTAACTGTTAAAATAAATACATTATGAATCTCTCACCTGGCCGTTTCCACTCGTCTTCTTAAAAACCCTAAACAAAGACAAAACAAATCAAAAGACAATAAACATATATGTGGAAAAATATAATTTCAGAATGAAGGTCTGAATGATTAACATATCACTCAATCATCACATGGTGTGTAATGTAAACATGGTGTTTAAATGTCTTTATTCTGTTTAAATGTCACATTGATGTTTGAGGTCCGAACTGCTGTAGAACAATGAGCTACGCAGTAAAACCAGAATGAGGTGTATTCGATCTATGTAAGAAAGAATTATTCAAAGTCATTACTCACTTATCCACCATGTTTCTGTCTTGCAATCAAGAATATCTGTAAAGCACAGGCCAGTTAAAACAGCAGGTCAATGCATAATCAATAATCACATCCATTATTTCACATATACAGAATTCCATCTAATAAAGAATAAAACATTTTATAAATCATTACTTTCATGTTTTAGCAATAAAACATGTAGAATACTGATATATGTCACAGATTTTTCTGCATTGTGTTAAACTCAATAAAAAATGCACACTTCAATGTGTGAAGATCTGGAAGGTCTGATCTAATGAAACTCCTTAGTTGGTCCATGCTTATAATTAAGCTGAATTTCCCAGCTGCTCTGCAGACCCTGCTGTGTTTTTTTCCCTAAGTTTTAGAACTGCCGTTGTGAATACGAACCCTGGGCTCGGGTGGTCAATGGTTCTTACCTGTATTGCTGATGTTAGTACACCTGATGGTCTTCTTACCGTCTGTTGTTTGGTTGTGCTGGTGAGAGTGTGATTTTATACATGCTTTCTGAAGCCACCCCTTCATTCAGACCTCCGCTAATCCCCTTAGCCGATCACTAATGCACTATTTACAGCCATCGCCTTGTTTAAAATACAACCCCAGAATAGAAAGCAGGATTTCAGAGTAAACTCAGGCAATGGACGGAGGTGTAAAGTGAGCATTGGTTATATTATTTAACCCTGTCAGGGGACATTCCAAAACTTTCAATAGGAAAAAATCTCAAGGTGACTGTTCAGTAATCACATTTCCTTGAATATAGGAATGATGGCACATGTCTAGGAGCACCTTGTGGTGTGAAGCCCACAAAGTTGCATTAAAGAAGTAGTATCCAAAGAATCGACTGATGAGAACTAAAACTGTCTAAAACATTTCTGATCATAAACACATTTAGGACACAAAATTACAACCCTGTGAAACACAAGAGAACTACGTGGGAGATGTGCATTTAATACCATCATCGTCTTGAGGAGCAGGAGGAACACACTATAGTAACACGTTCTCAAAGATATTTTTCAAAAGATTTGCAAAGATTATTATGGCAGCAGCCCAGCGATGAATTGGCGCCCTGTCCTGGGTTTATCTGCCCAGCGCCCGAAACATTCTCCCCTGGATGGGCATGGGGAACCCCACCGCGACCCTACTAGAGGATAAAGCGGGAGATAATGGATGATGAATGAATGAATTATGGCATCATTAACTAAGAGCAAGTACACAGTTATTCAACATTACACATGTTCATGTAAAGAGTTTGAGGAAGGTGCTTTCCTGGTCTATAAAGATTTGACACAATAAATATGTTAAAATGAACACAGACCGACCTTCAGGAGATTTTAATTGCAACACACACTCTGTCATCACACGTAGGATCATTACATATCAATAAAAAATATGTTTGTAGAACACAGCATTCACCTTCACAGACACATTTAATTACTTTCATTTTCTTTTTTTTTTTTTTTTTTTAATTTAATTTAAAAGGTAAAAAAAAGGTAAAATTATTTGTTTAAATAAGATGTTCGTCAGTAGCTTTGAAATAAAATGAGATATATTTTTAAATCTTCAGTTGCAGGATTTAGTTTGAACAGATGGGAAACCTTAATACACTTACACTGCAGCTTAATTTAACACACACACAGACATACACACACGTGCGTGCATGCACACACACACAGCAGTATTACGATGGAAGGTAAGGAGAATTCCGTAAGAAGCTCCAGGTACATTTACCTCACCTAATACCTCGTCAAAAAGTTTAATTACAAAGAAGCATGATAGTAGGTCTATGATTTTGGTCATGTTGCTGACAGTAAGGAAGTGGATTCAATGAAACAACACATCCAATAGGCTGATATAAAACCATCTGTTTTTAAAAAAAATAAAATGTGCTTCTACTACAGGATAAAGATCCTAAACATCTCACAAGATCTACCACAAACTACAGCTTTATTAATAAAAATGTTTACAAAATCCCTGTATGTGTCTCTCTGTGTGTGTGTGTGTGTGTGTGTGTGTGTGTGTGTGTGTGTGTGTATATAATGACCTTTGGCTGATTGGTGTAATCCTCTCTGCTAAGGTTCTAAAGTTCTGAAATAGAAACACTCGAGTCAAAACATTCAGATAAAGAAAGCATTAGAGTTAAACCAGTTCCAGGATCCTTGTGTACAAAGAACCTAGTACCTGGATATCTTTTGTTAAGTTAACGTGCCAGTCCTAATACTACCCCTACTACTACATTAGAGTGAGTGCTCTTAGGGTCACTGCTGAGGGCAGAACAAGCTCCACACATCACTTGAGAATAACCTTTCTATTTTTTTAGATTATTAATATTATTTCAGATTATTATTTTTTCATTATTTTTTAATGCCATTCATGCTTTTATGTACAACTTGTTTTTCTCTTGGCTTGTTTATCTGACATTTAGTTTGAGATTTGGAGAGCGTTTTGAGCAATGGGCAGATACACACAGGACAGGGTGCCAATTTATCACTGGGCACACACTCCCTCACGCAGACACTCACACAAACACATGGGGCAATTTAGAGCAGATACGGGGAGAACATGGATACTCGCCTCTCAGCGCTGGGGTTCCAGGTTCAAATCCCAATCTGTCGGAGGAAACCCAACACTCTGAGAATTCATACCTGGATCCCCTGGGCTTAGAGGCGAACATGTGAACCACAATAGTTTGAGATTTTTTTGATTCTAACCTTGTGGATGTAACTCTTCAACATCAACTGTAAAAAATAAAATATGGGTTACATTTTCATTTGGACCCTAATGAGATTTTCTAACGAACAGCAAATTGTCTGACTTAAAGTTTTGGAAATGACGCTATTAACTAACTGATTCATAATCTGTATTATGTATAATTATCTGTATAATAATATATTATAATATTATAATATTATAATCAGAACTCTGAATCAGAGTCGATTCCTGAAAGTGAGCCATGTGGCGGTACTCGACACTGCAGTGCCTTTCTGCGGGTGCTCTCTCGCGTGCTCTTACCGGCCGCGTCACAAACCGCGTGCTTCCTCTCTGCACGGTGTCCAACACACTTGTGTACCTGGGAAACCCGAATCTCTCTTTAATTCCCTTGGATCGTGGCGCGAAAAAACGTGACTCAGCACAATTAAACGGGGATTTTCTAAACACCTTCATCTGTAACATATGATACAATACATTTCTTTCTTTCTCTCTCTCTTGCTCTCTCTCTCTCTCTATATAAAAATGTATATAATGTATATAAAGACGTAGTGCGTCACCTGCTGAGACGAATTTCAGCAACGCACTATGTAGTGAAGCAGTTCGCGGATCGGGATACAACCAGGTTTTTTTTTTTTTTACAGGCGTCCCGCAGAGGACTGATGGATGGAGGCAAGTTGTAATTTGGATAAAGGTGTAAAATATACATTTGAAAAATAGTAAATTAGTGAAAATGGCAGAGAGTAATCCTTCAAGAGGCTTCCACCGGATCCGGAGGGCAACGGTAAGAACCCGTTAAAGCATGTCTGACTGTTGTTGGTGCTGTTTTTACTGCATAGCGTAAGAGCTAACCTTGCTCTTGACTTGTTTCCAGTCAAACAGCTACAGGCAATGATCCAAATTACACATGACCTTCAAAAAAAAAGCTATAATAATAGATAATAATAGATATTAATTATGTAATAAATGTTACACACCAGAAGTATATCAATGCCATAAGAAAAACTTAAGTAAAACAAGCTGAATGTGTTCCAGGTACAAAGGGTGTGTCTAAAACATGTGTATTACACATAGTGCATGCAGCTTGCAGGATTGCAGGAACAATTAAATGGCTCAGCTATTAGGTTTGAATCACCAATTGGGGATTTGTTTCTATGTTCTCCCCATGTCCGCATGGGTTTCTTATGGGTTTGCCGATATCCCTTTCCATTTAGTAATTTAGCAGACACTTTTATTCAAAACGAACAACACAAGTCAGTAGTTAGGTTAAAACAGGTACAATGTAGTATAATCAAAGCTAGTATAATAAAGCACTGTAGTATAATCATTATCCTATTTGGCTTTTTAAATTTTTTTTATCGAATTATATTTGTGGAGGAGATGTGTTTTAAAAGTGTTTTTGATGGACAGAGTTGGGAAGCTTGTTCCACCATTTAGCAGTGGTGAAAGATACGGAGTGAAAATTAGCTCCACGATAAGGACAACTCATCAGGTGACAGTCATCTCTAGAGCGGAGTGAACGACTTGGAATGTACTTTGGATAGAGTGAAGGTAAGAGGGGGCAGATCCAAAGATGTCCTGTAGGCCAGAGACAGTGTCTTGTTCTGAATGTGAGCATTTAGAGGGAGCCAATGGCGAGATGGAGTAATGGAGTGACATGAGTTTACTTGGGTTGGTTTAACACAAGTCGGGCTGCAGAGTTTTAAATCAGTTGTAGAGGCTTGATTGTGCAAGCTGGCAGACTGGCAAGCAATGCATAACAATAATCTAGCCGGGTTAGGACGAGAGGCTTGGACTAACAGGTAAATAGCATGTTCAGTTGAAAAAGGACTGATCTTCCTAATGTTGTACAAAATGAATCTGCAGGAATTTCCTGATAAGATAGTTTAAGATGTGTGTCAATTGTGAAACCAGGGTTACGGGTGAGACGGTTGGGTGTAGAGATTGTGAAGAAATCAGTTTAGTAGGTCAGATCAGGTTGGTTTTGGGGTTAGAGAATATTTTATTGCTCTTTTTTCTCAAAATTAATTTGAGATAACGGGCCTTCATGCAATGAAATAAGTCAGTGAGGCAGGCGGATATCCGATTTGAAATAATGGTGTCCTAAGGGCCAAATGACAAATTAATCAAATGACAAATAAGTGTCATTAGCATGGATTTCCTCCCACAAAAACATGGATTCAAGGGTAAATTAGCTGCTCTAAATTACCCATATATAGTGTGTGAGTAAGGGTGTGCCCAGCGATAGATAGGCGCCATGGCCTGGGTGTATCTACCCAGCGCCGGAAAGGATGAGCATGGGGACCCCCCCCCCCCAATCCTTGTAGAATTAAGCGGAAAATAATGTGATGGATGGATTACAAGTATGTTAAATACTCATTCATTATATACCAGGTGCACACCAACAGGTATAAAACAGTCATGTGTCACCAGTCTCTTACAGGTGTACTATATGAACATTTACAAAAAATAAATACTAAATGTTTGTGAGTATGTATGTACTTACATGTGTGAGAGGGTGTGGAAAGGGTAATACTGGATGACTCTGTGTTAGTATTGATTAAGCATCTGTCAAATGAATGAGTTCAATGAGATTGCAGACTTTTGCTACTGGACAAATTAAGTAATTACACATGCTAAATTTCAGTTACACACACACACACAAACACACACATTATGTTGCATGTCTTCACTTCATCGCTAAAGCACATCTCTGGCCTCACTGAGTGAGAGGTGGGGAAAAACACTTAACAGGTCACCGATCTATTGCTGCCAGATACATTCAAATAGACACAGTTTCATAGCCACCTGCTAGGTCAGGTTTTTAGACTTCAGAAGGAAACGCTGCTGTTGTGTGCGAGTGCATTCTGGTCCTGGCAACCATAAATAATGAGATTTAAATATAATGATAATAAATATTTAGCTGGTGTCATTTATTCATAATTGAATTGTTGTTTAAAATGTTATTTTATTTTTCAGGCCTCTTTTCCTGGGAATCTTCATTTGGTCCTGGTTTTAAGACCCAAAACTCAGGGAACTGGTACTGACTTGGGGTTCCGCTTCACCCAAGAGGACTTCACTCTTAAAATGCCTGTAAAATACCTGTCAAACTCCTCCCACCAACCCACACAGACAGACAGTGACTCAGACAGGCAGTCATGCAGACAGACACACATACACACACTCAAAAAAGACACTACTTTCCTGGCATTAACATTATACATTTATTGTCATTAACATTATATTAGACAATTTTATCTGTCAGTATCAGCCCTCTATCTCTCTGTCTCGTTCTTAGGTGATCATGTTGAGATCAGTAACTGATCTTCTGCAGTATATAAATGAGAATCAGTTGAGTTCTGATTTCAGTGGGACTCTTGAGTGCTGCTCTACAGACTGGATTGTCCTAAGAACGGTAAAGCCTTTCACACACACACACACACACACACACACACACACACACACAATGTGTAGTACTAAAACAGGTTCTGTGTTGCATAAAATTCTATGCCCTCTTCAGGCTATAGAGAGTTTTGCAGTGATGGTAAAGGATGTAGCTCAGCTGCTGCAAGTGTTTGGTACTGAACTGGCTGAAACTGAGCTGCCAGAGGAACCGAACGCAATCGAGTATCTGCTCCAATCTCACACTGTTAAATACCGTCAGATGAAGGTACGTCACCACAGGGAAGAAAACATGCTACACTAAATAGAATACTGATGAAAACCTGAATGATTAATGAAAATAAGTAAAGAATGAATGAGTAATGATTAAAGGCATGTGTTACTGATGGCAGGATGATGTGCGTGTTGTAATGAAGGAGGGAAGGCAGATTCTGTCCAATCTGGAGCGAGTTAATCCAGTAGAGGGAAAAGACATGAATCAGGACAGAGATACAGTACAGAGGTCTTATTCATTCATTCATTCATTCATTCATTTAGTTTTTGTGAGTGTCTGTGCTTGTATATTAATATATGTATGTATACGTTTGTGTATGTTTATGTGCAGGCTCTTGGCTCAATTAAGAGATATGGAAATGGCATTTGATGAGTTTTTTGAAAAACATCATCTCAAAATGCAGCAGTATCTACAGCTGCTTCAGTATGAACTCAGCTTCCATGAGGTACAATCATCACATTACTTCTGTAGAGTCAATTTGTTACAGATTCATCAAATCAAATGATTCAGTACAGGGGCGTTTTTAGTGTTTTAAAATATCAGGGGCTTTAGCCCAGATCCCTTATTCCTCTTTAAAAATTGCCCTTTAATGAGTGTATTTATTCATTTTTCAAACTGTTGTTACATTCATTTTGTTTGATCATTTATTAGTTATATTGGATAATATTAAATAACATATGAAATATGTCTGTCAGCAGTGAAGAGCACATTTATTTCTAATAAATGATGGTTTTGGCTGAAAACTTTTGAATAAACGAACCTGAGCTTCGGCAGAAAAGCATGAATCCGTTTTATATGTCGGTTGGAGATGAGATGAGTTTTAACAAGGTTTTGCTTTGAAATACCGTAACTTTGCGACACTTTGCGCCATCAGAAAAATTGTGACGGTTTCTGAAAGCTGAAAAGCTGTAATAACACACAGTTATTACGGTAACTTTACTCCCGATACTGGCAAAAAAATTCTGTCTCCCTCACACACACACACACACACACACACACACACACACACACAACCAGCTGAAGGTGACTCCATCGTTCGGTCCTGCTGCTGGAGGAGAGGCGGCCAGAGAAAGCTGCTCTCATTTGATACGGGGCTACTGACAAAACATATAGCCCCGAAAGCCCAGGTCTAACGACACCCCTGATTTAGTCTAAATCACTTTTATACATCCAGTCAGTGCAAGGCTGAAACAAAAACTGACTGGCTCTAAATCATCAAACAGGAGACTGATCTCTAAACTGAAAATTACAAACATAAGTAATATTAATATCCTATCTGATTAAGTGAGTCAAGTTGTTAATGAATTACTAAAAACTAACAATAAATCAATAAATGCAGATGGAGGGGAAGTTAAAGGACCTGATTGTTCGGGAAAAAGTGATTCCTGTTGCAGGACTCAGTGCAGCTCAGACTGAACAGCTGATCAGAGATCTGCAGAACCTTGACTCTGTAGCTGAGGTCATTTATTTTAATTTCCATTTCATGCAAATTAATAATATTCAATAATTCCAAAAAACTTGGATTAGTTCTACAACATGGCTGTGTGTGTGTGCGTGTGTGCAGGAGGAGATGGGTCGTGCTCAGATTGTGATCCTTCATGGTCATCAGTTAGCAGCAAGTCATCACTACGCTTTGGCTTTAATCGTACAGCGCTGCAACGAACTGCGACATCTCTGTGACACACTGACAACAGCACTGCGCAACAAACACGCAACACTCTTACACACACACACACTGCAGCTGCACCTTAAGGAGGTTCAACTTTTACACACACACACAGCACAAATAATAATATACCAGAATAAACATGAACTGATATCCTGTGTGTGTGTGTGTGTGTAGATAGTACACTGGTGTGATGACAGTGTGTATATGTTGGCCAGTCAGATGGTGGATAAATTTCAGTCTAAAGATGGCGCGCACGAGGCTCTATGTGACATCGACAATCTACTGGATTTAAAACCCACTGTTAACTACATGACTGACACATACACACCTGAAATACAGGTACAAACACACACCTGAGCAGCTTTTACTTATGTTCTGTTGATTAGACATTTTCATGAACGTTATTTTAAAGAGATAAATAAGAGTATTTGCAAAATCAAAAAATATCCCTTTATTCTGGTGTTTTCCCTGCTCAACCACTATCTAAAACTGTTTGTGTGTGTTGCACAGGCCCAAGTATTAGAGGTGATGGAGAAATATTCCTCAGTGCAGGTGATGCTGCAGAACAGGCAGGTTTGTTTACGAAAGATTACCTGTGTTCAGGTGAGACCAATTCAACCTGTATCACCAAGACCTGAGAGCCCAACATGCCTGAAATCACCACTTTTCTCTCCTAAACATGGTACTTATTCACCCACATGCACTTATGTTTTCTTACAGCAATATTATCCTGTGATATTAAGAAAACAATTAACAGCTGTTAGTTCTTATGGAAGAAAACCAATTAGAAAAGTTAAAGCACTTTAGTCCATGGTTAAGAGAATGATGTCATGATGAATGATGTCATGATGAATGAGTATGATGTCACCATGGAGAAGGATGTGGTTTAATCTGTCGACTTATGACATCATTATTTACGTTTCCATGACTCTCAGATTGTGATGTGAAGTTCTCTTATCTCTCCTCCTGCCAGGGAAACGAGGCCAACGCAAAGGCAGTAGCACCAGGTCGGTGAGTGCAACCCCCGCTCCCTCAAACAGTTTGTTCAAACTAAAAAAAAAAGCATTTAATTAAACCATTTAATTTAATTCAATAAACCCATTGCTTTTACATTGAGATAAGATGATGTGTGTGTGTGTTTGTTTGTGTGTCTCTGTAGGTTGAGGTAATGCATGATTACGAGGGCAGTAACAGTGATGTACATAATGAAGCAGATGGAGTGGATAATATTGAACAGCATCAATGGTTCATGAGCACTACCACCAGCACCTTACAAATTAATAATTTACCTTTTGTTTCTTGTAGTTCTGTCTTTAAAAAAAAAACTGTCTCTTTGTCTCTGTCAGGCATGTGATGATGGAACTGGTTGGTACAGAGAAGGTTTATGTGGAGGAACTTCTCAGTATTCTATTGGTAAAAGTGTTAATGCAGGATCAAAAAGATAAATGACTAAAAGTTAGTATCAATGGTATCAATACTATGTGTGTGTTTTAGGGCTACAGAGCTGAGATGGATAATCCTGCACTGTCTCACATCTTGCCTTCAGAGCTCAGAGACAAAAAAGAGGTTTTATTTGGAAATCTTCCAGAAATCTACAAATTTCACAGCAGGTACACATACACGCACACACATAACTGTGAATGTATGTATATACTATTTTTAAGCTGTGTGTGTGTGTGTGTGTGTGAGAAGGATGTTTGTACAGGATTTGGAGAGTTGTATGGAGACCCCAGAAAGAGTAGGAGCCAGGTTTTTGGAAAGAGTGAGTTCTAGTATAAAGTGATGTAGACTCTGTGTTTCACTGTAAGCTTTGGGTCTGGTATTGATGATTATTGTGTATCTTTAAACTGATTAGAGACATTAGCACAGTCTCTGTAAACATACTGGTGATCACATCTCCAATGTGTTGTACAGAAAGAAAATTTTCAGGTGTATGAGCGTTACTGTCAGAACAAGGGTCGCTCAGAGGCACTCTGGAGGCAATTTGCAGACACACCGTTCTTCCAGGTTTGACATTCAGCACATAGCATACACTCTTACACTGTAATACACTTGTAATGTTTACCACTGAGGTCACATGACCTGTTTTTTTAATAATTCTATTTAATGGTTTGTGAATTAAGTTCTTTGGAAGGGTTTACATTTTTACTGTGAGCAAGACTCTGATTAACAGTCTAAGGCCACCACTGTGATTCTCCTCCTCATGATGCTACATACCCGTTTAATAGAAGATAGGTCCAGACTACATACAGGACCCTCAGCTCACACAATATGTCTAGAAACTCACACTGTTGTAATTTGTACAGAATGAGACCTATCAGCATGTGTCTCCAAAATACTGATATAAGCCTCCACAACAATAGTACCTTTATATAGATGCAGAAAATAGGTTTACTAGAACCTTTTCAGGCAGTTTTTCTCTGTACCAGGTTAACTATGTAACAGCATCAGGTTCTAAATGTTTATACTGTATATTAAACATAATGAAGTTTACACATAGACTTTGAAATGTTTTACAGGAGTGTAAAAGAAAACTGAAGCACAAACTGGATTTAGATTCATATTTACTGAAACCTGTCCAGCGCCTGACTAAATATCAACTACTGCTCAAGGTACATACACACACACACATGAATATTTTACCAGCACTTAAACCTATATAATTTATCAGACTATAATATGTGTGTGTGTGTATAGGAGTTGTTAAAGCACAGCACACACTCAGAGTATGTTGGTGAGCTACAGGAGGCACTAAACACAATGCTGGACCTCCTCAAGTCAGTTAATGACTCAATGCACCAGATCGCCATCACCGGATATGAGGTGAAAAGTGTGTGTGTGTGTGTGTATGACCTGAAAGAGTGCCTTATTTAATGTGTGTACATACACACACAAGTGTATGATGTTTTTTATAATTTTTCAGGGGGATTTGTGTGACTTGGGCAGAGTGCTGATGCAGGGATCATTCAGTGTGTGGGTTAGCAGGAAGACATTGCGGGTGAAGAACATGGCTCGTTTCAAACCCATGCAGAGGCACCTGTTCCTCCATGAGAAAGCACTACTCTTCTGTAAAAAACGAGAGGAGAATGGAGACGGAGCTGAGAGAAATGCTTTCTATAGCTTTAAACACTGTCTGAGGGTCAGTGTGTGCAGCTACACACACACACACACACACACAATCACAATTTCATAAAAAAGTGTATGTTTTTTAGATGAATGCAGTGGGCATCACAGAGAACATAAAAGGAGATGTAAAGAAGTTTGAGATCTGGTACAGTGGAAGAGAGGAAGTTTATGTTGTACAGGTAAAACCCCCTATACCAGGGGTGCCCACACTTTTCTGGTCCGAGATCTACTTTTCCATTGGACAGGTCATCGAGATCTACCGGGGTCAATCTCTATTTTTTTAGGCTTTTATATTGAAACCTGTTTACACACATCATGATAGTATTGTCGAATCTGTTAGAATTGCTCTTTTATTAAACATATTCCAGCAAATAGCACGGAGAAAATCTGATTGTAGTTACACCCAAACACACAGTATACAGCACAAATGTAAAAGAATCACTGTAACCTGCATTTCCCCAAACAGAACATCCATCCATTATCTTCTGCTTTATCCTTTACTAGGGTCGTGGGGGGGTCCCCCATGCCCATCCAGGGGAGAACACTTCGGGTGCTAGGCAGATACACACAGGACAGGGCACACTCACACACACAAACACACTCTATATGGGGCAATTTGGAGAATACAATTGACCTTGATCCATGTTTTTGGACTGTGGGAAGAAACCGGATAACCCGGAGCAAACCCACGTTGACACGGGAAGAACATGGAAACTCCACGCAGATTGGAATTCGAACTGGGAATCCCTAATGCTGAGAGGAGAACATGCTAAACCACTAAGCCACCGTGCTGCCCCCAAACAGAACATGAACATTAATAAAAAGCAAATGCATTTTGAGATTGACATTGTAAAAAAAAATATTCATCCTCCCACTCTAAATGAAAGTAGAACATTTTAGTTCTTTTTGCGCTTCACTCGTCCTTCACTCGTCCTTCACTCGTCCTTCACTCGTCCTTCACTTGTCCTTCACTCGTCCTTCACTCCTCTTGTCAGTCAAATAAAGTGTAAAAACACAAACAGAAACTATATAATGTAATGTAATGTAAATTTAATGTAGATGATTCTCGAGGCAGTGCTTCGGATTTAGGCTCGGAGGCGTGGCCATGTGCCGGTTTGGGAACAGCGAGAGAGACAATTGTGTGTGAATGTGTGTGTGCGCGTGTGTATAAGCGCTTCAGATACTGTGCTGTAAAAAAAAGCGCTGATATGTGATAAACATTTTTTTTTTTTCAAACCTCCATCACGATCAACTTTTTTTGTGCATATGCTGTGTTATAGATACCTATAGCCAATTTGTGTGTGTGTTTCAGGCTCCTACAGTGGAGGTGAAGTCAGCATGGCTCACAGAGATCAGGAAGATTCTCACTAACCAACAAAAATCTCAAGGTTCAGTTCTATCTGTATCAGGTCCTGAATCTTTTCCGATCTATTAATCAACCAAAGTTTGTTTTTATCTCAGATGCTGCAGTAGATTCCCTTTGTCCCCCTCCTGCAGACAGGTAACAACACACACACACACACACAGCATTACAGGGTCAGGTTGAAGTTGTTGCCTCATTATGAACACACTGGTGGTTACTGCATGCTTTTTGTACTACAAACATCAGTTCAGCTGACGTCAGGTCAGCGTTTGTTTCATACAGGTATGATGAAGCTGCTTTGTGGAGGTTCTGGATCAGTTCAGCTGGTGCACAATAACAGTAATAATAATTGAATCATTTAAATGTAATTATTGAGCACAATGTAAAAAGTGATATGATGTTTTAGTTTATTAATTAAACATCCAAGGTTGTAATTAAATATTTAAAAAAATATTTTAATAACTGTTTAATTGCACTGGCTGATTGAATGAGAACTGACTCTTACCTGTAGTGGTTCCAGATCATGACAGCACGTGTTTGTGTGTGTGTTTGGTGTTTGTGGTATTGTTTTTACTTCGGTCCTTGTGCTACACATTCTGATTGGTCAGTATGGAGAGGGCACCAGTATGCATGCCATGGAGCCAGTCCCCTATCCCTGGCTGCTCAGGTTGTTTTGATGTCCGTTCTCACAGTAAGAGTTCGCTGGTGCGCTCAGACGACTCTGTGTGCTCCAGTCTAGCTCTATCCGACCCGGTGGTTTCTTCACCCCGACCGCAAAACCGCAACCGCCGCAGTAAGTAACGATCAATTAAAGCTGCCATGTACCTGATCACCTTATTTTTGCTTCATATATAGCACTCCAGAGACAAGCTAATCTTGCATGTTAAAATGTAACCATTGCCTTTAATTCACCTCCTGTCCATCACTCCAGTTTCTTCAAGGAATGACATTAGAACAGCTCCAGAAAATATTTAACATAGACCTGAGATCAGACATCATGTGTTATAGGGACCAGGGTCGCGAAGGGGGTTTTCATGCTATTTAGAAAAGATCATTTTGGGCCTTGGGCAGGTATACCCAGGACATGGCACCAATCTATCGCTGGGCACACACACACAGTATATGGGAGCAATTTTAGATATGGGCAATTCAGAACAGTCAATTTACCTTAAATGTGTTATTTTGGACTGTCGGAGGAAACTGGAAAACCTGAAGACATTCCACACGAACACAGGTAGAACATGGAAACTCCACCCAGATCGGGATTCAAACCTTGATCACCAGCACCAAGAGGTGAACATGCTAAACACTAAGCCACCGTGCCACCCCGTGTGCAGTTAGTCCATTTTTTATACACTATTACACATTATTATTTACACATTAATTGGTGTAGAGAAACAACTGATGAATCGTACATGATAAACTTTAGTACAGTACAGGACATTACTTGTACCTCAGTAAAGGGCAGGTTAATGGATGTATAACACTGGACAGTACAGTACACAACATGTCAGTACAGAGCACCCGTAATGCATTTGAGATATTTTGTATTGTCCTGGATTTTATTTATTGTTGCATCATGATTTGGTTGGGGGATTTACAGGCTGGCCTGGATCCTCTACCTCAGTGGAAATCTGTGAGAGTTTGGAGGACTGGACCACTGATCTGTCCTTCATTTCAGACTCTGATGAGGAGGACGAGGTTCTGCTGGTGAGGAATGGCACTTTCTGAATAACCGAATGCCATGTGACCATTAACATGAAATTAATCACAGAATTACGTTCTTAGGTACCAGGTAAATACAGAGCCATGGTGGATCACCTGAGATGTGGGGAGAATGATGTCCTAATCAAAGCCGGTAATGTGATTCAGGTGGTGCAGGAGGGTTCATCAGGACTCTGGTAAGAATTTCATCTTCAGATAGATAGAGTATCTAGCAAATGTATGTTACCTTATGATGACATTACATTCACATAGGCACCTTAAAAACCTGACATTGGAAACTGAGGGAAGGCTTCCCACTGATAAGTTACTGAGGATTCTGGGGAATGTAGGCAACAGTCAGGTGATCCGATCAGTGGAAAGCATCCTGGTGGGTGAAGTTTTAATCACTGTTACAGACCTGCTGGGCTGTTGTTAAGGCCCATTTCATTTTGTGTGTGTGTGTGTGTGTGTGTGTGTGTGTGTGTGTGTGTGTGTGTGTGTGTGTGACTTACAGGCAAGAGAAACGTAACACACATCCTGATAAATCCTACTGACACTGAACTGATCGTATGTAAAAAAAAACTCACCTTCATAAAATTTGGTTTTAATACTTAAATTGATATTTATAAAAATAACATCATCATCTAGTGTTAATTAAGCACATATGTTTATTACCAATCTGCCTGTTCTACACCTACTTTGTTGTTCACCTAAATTTTTATCAAACTCTTTCATGGAAGCATCAGATGTTTTTCTTTTGTTATAATGTACATATTGTATACAGATTTAAACAATGAATAATGTGAAGGTTCACATGTCCATAAGTATTTACACCCTCCTTCTTTAAACCACACTCACCATATAAAGCTGCACTGGATTCACAGTGATGTTATGAGGACCAGCTGCATTTCTGCTGCTGATCTGTTCCAGGAAGAAGAGCAATGACTGGATGATTGTGCAAACATTTTCTATTTAGAGAAACCATTGGAGTGGTGAATGGACATTTATTTAGCGCCTGTGTAAATACTTTCTTAGTACTGAATCTGTCATGCACCACATAATAAAAATTAGAATTCAAACACTGATATTGTACTGCTGACTGGTGAAGACTTTGTGACCGAGGTCTTGTTGTGGTACCTTAATGTTTAAAATAATAAACTCTCATATTAATGTGGATGTTTATAAGAGTTGTGATGTATTAGACAAAAAAACACCACTTTTACCACTATAACATGACAGACCATGACTGGTATCACACTTACAACATCACCTCAACCACCTTAACCATAAACCTATAACTAATACGATCACCATAACCACCAACCGCATCATCATAACCATGTTCCCAGTAAGAAGATTAATTTGCTCTGCTTCTCAAAAGTTTATTATGCAGATTGAATTCAGATGCCTGCTAATCATCACACAGATACTAAAGTAAATACTGATAAAATGAACTTTGTTCAGTTGATTCCGATGGTGTCTCTCTTTGCTGATTTTATCCTCTGAGATTTCATGTAATTTTACACTATAAACAAAGCGGTTCTGTATAGTGTCGGTAAGACTGAATAAATTGACTCCATTATCATGGTTCTGAAGAACCAACACTGATTCCCATCACGCTGGTGATCCACTGGATGTACTTGGACAGACGGGTGTAGACGCCATATTTGCCCTCTTTGGCGCATTCGTGCCCCCAGCTGATGATGCCAGTCAGAAACCACGTGTCCTGGTATTTGGTGGCGTGTGGGCCGCCGCTGTCTCCCTGACACGAATCTTTGCGGATAATGTTGTAACCGGCACAGAACATGAAGCGTGAGATCTTGTCACTGCCCTTGCACTCGGTGCGATCCACGTAGGGAAGCTCCACCTTCTGCAGGGTATCAGACTCAAGGCCGCCGAAGCGCAGCCGTCCCCAGCCACTCACCAGGGAGTGCGGCGCCTTCTTGAGCACATTCTCTGTGAAGGGCTTGGAACCCAGGCAGATGGGGATGACGTAGTCAGAGAAGGTCACAGGGGTTCTGAGCTTCAGCAGGGCGATGTCATGGTTGTGACCCTTCAGGATGTTGTAGCTGTGATGTATGTGCTGTTCTGCCACCTCATGATCACTTTCTGTACCTTCAATCATTTTAACATTATGTTCACCTGCAAAGAAATGTTACAAAATTTTACAAAATAGAAAGAAGGTAGCATGGTGGCTTAGTGGCTAGCCTGTTTGCCTCTCAGTGCTGGGGATCCAGGTTCAAATCCCAATCTGGGTGGAGTTTCTTACGGTTTCCCCATGTCTGCGTGGGTTTCCTACGGGTTCTCTGGTTTCCTCCCACAGTTCAAAAACATGGAATTAAGGTAAATTGAATGCTCTAAATTGCCCCATAAGGGCGGCACGGTGGCTTAGTGGTTAGCACGTTCGCCTCTCAGGGATTCCCGGTTCGAAACCCCATCTGGGTGGAGTTTCCATGTTCTCCCTATGTCCGTGTGGGTTTCCTGCGGGTTCTCCGGTTTCCTCCCACAGTCCAAAAACATGGATCAAGTCAATTAAGTTTTCCAAATTGCCCCATGTAGAGTGTGTGTGTGAGTGTGTGCCCAGCGATAGGTTGGCGCCCTGTCCTGGGTGCGTCTGCCCAGCGCCCGAAACGTTCTCCCCTGGATGGGCATGAGGAACCCAACTGCGACCCTAATAGAGGATAAAGCAGAAGATAATGAATAAATGAATGAATGATATGCCCCATACAATGTGTGTTTGTGTGTGAGTCTGATTCAGAGAGTATGCCCAGTGATAGAGTGCTGTCCTGTCCTGGGTGTATCTGCCCAGCACCTGAAATGTTTCCCCTGGATGGGCAATGACCCTAGCAAAGCATTAAGCGGAATATAATGAATAAAAATAGAGAGAAGGGCCGCTTAGTAGTTAGCATGTTTTGGGATCCAGGTTCAAATCCCAATCTGGGTTATGTTAACATGTTCTTCCCATGACTGTGTGGGTTTCAAGGTAAATTGAATGCTCTAATTGGCCCATATAGAGTGTATTTGTGTGTGAGTGTTTGCCCAGAGATAGATTGGCTGTCCTAGGTGTATCTGCTCAAAGCCTTAATTTTTCCCGTGGATGCCCCTGTGTCCCTAGTAGAGGATTAAGTGGAAGATAATGAATAAATGAAAAATAGAAATAAGTTGTTTTGTGAAATTATTTTTTTTTAAAATACATCTAAAAAATGAATCAAAGACAAAAATTTAACACATTTGTCCAGAACCTAATGAGACAATGAAACTGATAAATGGTAAACTTATTTGTTCTCATGTCCCTCTATATATTAAAATCTCCTGTGTTTCCGTTTTATGTGATGTTTGGTTTTATGTTGATGTTCTGGTCCTATTTCAGGACCAAACAGATTTGTGGGTCATCAGGTTCTTACCTACTCTGATGAAGAAGGGGTCATTATTCAGCTCCACAATACAGTGAGCTGCTGTAATGATCCACAACTCACTCAGAAGAGAACCACCACAGAACACCAACATCTTCTCTTTATGAACCAGCGCCACCTAGAGCACAGCATATGAACGGCAACTACCAGACAGCATTAAATCTCAAATCAAAACACCATTGTTACGGACATCGTACCTGCCAGGGAATCTCACCAGGTGTTGCTTCATATCCTCCGATGATGCGGACCTTTTTTTTGTTCTCCACCACGGTTGATGTTTGCTCTTCATCTGTCAGCATGGAGGTGATGTTCTGGATCTCTGTGGTGTTTTCTATGGTTGGAGTTGTGGTGTTCCATTGAGTCATGTTTTTTTTCTCAGAGAGAACCTGGTCCACTACGCCTTCAGTCAGTAATGTTCTGGTGGCCAGCAGATGAGCTACCTCCTTTGCCAAGCGACCGCATGGATATTCCTCTGCCCCAAAATGATATCACATGGTCTGAACTTACTGTAAAAACACTGCTATGAAACAGTGCTGCTGTTCAACAACTATTAAAATTATTGTTTATTTTACCTGTAGGTTCACAGCTCTGTGAGTCAGAACCGAGTCTGTATCCAGCAGCACAGGCACAAATGACACCAGAAGTTTTATCGGGCGAACAAAAATGCATACACCCTGCGTTATTGATATCACACTGCCGCACTCTTTCTACAAACAAAACTGGCATTAGCACCATCACACGGACCGCCACAGTTCAGTTACATTTAATTAATTCATCATTAATACTGATATTAAAGATTTTTTTAAATAATAACTAATTCACTGTTCACTACACTACACACACACTGTCCACTACTTTACACTACACACACATTGTTCTTAACACTACACAGAAACACTGTTCACTATTCTACACTTCACTACACACATTGTTGACTAATTTACACAACACACTGTTACCTACGCTACACTTGAATAGATACTGTTGAAATTTAACATAAAAATGAAACAAAAAATTACATTAATTGCATTAATTTATCCTAACTGTTTGAAAGTATGTAATCTATGTGTTGTAATAGTTCAACTGAACATGTAAAATAGGAACAATGGGACAATAGTTTAAGACACAACTGTTCAGTTTTGTGCAAACACACCCAAAAGAAGGCCAGCCCACCTTAGGATGTATACAGAGACAGGGCCACAAAAGCGGCAGAGCTCTCTCATCAATAGCAGTTGCCTGCCATTGATGATTTTTTTTCTGTACACTGTTTTGTTATTGGGGCGGCACGGTGGCTTAGTGGTTAGCACGGTCGCCTCTCAGCGCTAGGGATTCCCGGTTTGAATCCCCATCTTGGTGGAGTTTCCATGTTCTCCCCGTGTCTGCGCGGGTTTCCGCCGGGTTCTCCGGTTTCCTCCCACAGTCCAAAAACATGGATGAAGTCAATTGAATTCTCAAAATTGCCCCATATAGAGTGTGTCTGTGTGAGTGAGTGTGTGCCCAGCGATGGATTGGCACCCAGTCCTGGGTCTATCTGCCCAGCGCCCGAGACGTTCTCCCCTGGATGGGCATGGGGAACCCCACCGCGACCCTAATAGAGGATAAGCGGGAGATAATGAATGAATTAATGAATGTTTTGTTATTATTCAATAACTCACATTAAATACTTTTGGAACAAACACGCTGACTTCTGACTGTTTATTGGAACTTAACAACACAGTTTTTACACTACAAAAACACACACTGTTCACTACACTATGGACACTCAGTTAAGTACTCTACACTAGACTACACACAACCACGCACACAGACACACACAGTTCATTACTCTGCACAACACACTGTTTACTACTCTACACCTGGGATGAGACTTTTAATCGTTTTAATCGAGTCTTGTGATTGTAAGAGCATCTCAACATTGCCATGATGACATTTATAGATTTTTTTTATTTTTTAAGATGGTAGCCTGAACTTTAGAGAAAGTGGAGCAATTTGCACAAAACAAAAATAAAGTTTAATGACTGAATGTAAATTGCAGCACACTTGTCTGTTTATATCGTTTTAAGAGAAAAGAATATTTTTGAGTGGATATGAATATGTACTTTATTAGAATTTAATATGTTGTGTTATAAAGAATATTTTGTTTTAAAATTCAGCAAAAGCCCTGCGTTGTCTTTTTTCGTGAAGATAATTATTTATAATAATCATAATAATCATAATTATTTCTTAAATAATGATCTTACCGGGCGGCATGGTGGCTTAGTGGTTAGCATGTTCGTCTCTCAGCGCTAGGGATTCCTGGTTTGAATCGCAATTTGGGTGGAGTTTCCATGTTCTGTCTGTGTCTGTGTGGGTTTCCTCCAGGTTCTCCGGTTTCCTCCCACAGTCCAAAAACATGAATCAAGGTAAACTGAATGCTCCAAAGATCGTTCCTCCATTTATCAGAGGCAACAATATGGAATGAGAATTAGCACCACGACAAGGTTGCATCAGCAGGCGACATTCATCACTAGAGCGAAGTGAACTACTTGGATTTTGGAAATATAGACTGAAGGTAAGAGAGGGCAGATCCAAAGATTGTTCTGTAGGCCAGAGTCAGTCCCTTCTACTGAATACGAGCACACACACACACACACACACACACACACACACACACACACACACACACTATTTTCTACTCTACACCACACAGACACTCACACTTTACACTACACATACTCACTACACTACACTACTGACTACTCTACACTACACATACTGTTTACTACACCACTCTAATCACACTGTCCATTACATGAGATCACTGACAGGTTCGAGTAAGTGAATGCTTTTTATGTCTTGGGGTTGATTTCTGTATAGGGAAGGCAGAGTTCATTCTGTGTGTAATTTGCATGATCCTAATGAGGTTCAATGGGATGGATGAATGAATGAATGAATGAATGTATGTCACCGAGTTCGCAGTTCTTCCCGGTGAATTCGTTGGGACACCAGCAAACATATGCACTCATCTGATCAGTACACTTCCCTCCATTCTGGCACGGAGATGACAAACACTGATCTCCATCTAATACACTCACACACACACACATACACACAAACACACACACACACAAACAATTCAGTACAATATAGTATACAGATTATTAGGCAAGGCGGGTAACTTCTACGACTGCCAGTTAACCTAACTGTCCTCCCACCATTGCTCCTCCAACTATTCCTCCTCCTATTGCTCCATCTCTCATTACTTCTCCTCTTATTACCCACCCCACACAAAATGTTGCTCCTGTCATTGCTGCACCTCCCACCACTGTATAGTAGCCCCCACAATTTCTACAAGTACAATTTCTATTTATATCTGAAGGATATAAATAAGGCTTATAGAGAACATACTCAATTACTACAACAGTATTTTTATTTTAAAATATAGCCTTAACATGGGGCGGCACAGTGGCTTAGTGGTTAGCACGTACGCCTCTCAGCACTAGGGATTCCCGGTTCGAATCCCAATCTGGGTGGAGTTTCCATGTTCTCCCCTTGTCCACGTGGGTTTCCTCCGGGTTCTCCGGTTTCCTCCCACAGTCCAAAAACATGGATCAAGTCAATTGAGTTCTCCAAATTGACCCACATAGAGTGTGTATGTCTGTGTGAGTGAGTGAGTGAGTGAGTGAGTGTGTGCCCAGCGATAGATTGGCGCCCTGTCCTGGGTGTTTCTGCCCAGCGCCCGAGACATTCTCCCTTGGATGGCCATGGGGAACCCCCCCGCAACGCAACCCTAATAGAGGATGAAGTGGAAAATTATGGATGGAATATAGACTAAACATATCAGATGTCAAAGAGATTAATAATAAGGAGAACAGTAAAGTGGCAGTTTATAACTGTGTGTATAAAGACTCACCGATATAACCGGCCCAGAACTCCATCTGATACAAAGTGAATCACAATCAGGTCCAAATGCATTTTAAACATGTCTGATCAATTTAATTACCAATATTCATTCTGCATGTCCATACAAACCTTCTGAAGAACATAAAGAATATTGTCTTTTTAATTAAAATTATATAAAAAGATGAACATCTTAATAAATTTAATTTTAACAGCAGCTGATTACCTTCAATAATGATAATGATAATGAATATTGATAATAATGAATGAATATGATATTGATTACTGAAAGGGTTCTGATCATGGTGAGATTTCAGACCTGAGCTTATGATAAACTTTAGAACTTTGTAGCTTGAGCTCTCATACCGTCTTCTCCTGGTTCTCAAAGACTTCTCGAGCTTCCTCCAGGTTACATCTCTCCTCCATACATTCTCTCTCCAGGTTTCCGCTCATCCACTCCTCCAGCACCCCGGTGTTGTAGCGCTTCTGTCGGTGTAATAGCGCCTGAGCCGATTCTCTCGATACAAAAACAGGGACTGAAAAACAGACCATCCATTTATTAACCAACATTTTTCATGACATTGTGTCTCAGCTTTTATAATAAAGTAGGAGGTTTGAACCATGTTGGGTGGCACAGTGGCTTAGTGGTTAGCACGTTCGCCTCTCAGCGCTAGGGATTCCCGGTTCGAATCCTCATCTGGTGGTGAGTTTCCATGTTCTCCCCGTGTCCGTGTGGGTTTCCTCCGGGTTCTCTGGTTTCCTCCCACAGTCCAAAAACATGGATCAAGTCCTCCAAATTGCCCCATATAGAATGTGTATGTGTGAGTGAGTGAGTACCCAGCGATAGATTGGCGCCCTGTCCTGGGTGTATCTGCCCAGCACCCGAAACATTCTCCCCTGGATGGGCATGGGGACCCCCGCCCGCGACCGTAATATAGGATAAAGCGGAAGATAATGGATGGTTTGAACCATGGCTCATCAGTCACTCTCATACTTCTCCTTTCATTACCCACCCCACACAAACTGGTGCTTCTGTCATTGCTGCAACTCCCACCACTGTATAGTAGCCCTCAGGTGCTATTTCGTTCCTCATCAAACTTCTTCTTACTAACATAGCAGCAGGTTCTGGAGGATGCTAAAAATTATTTAATTATCAAGGCATCACATTTACAGTAAAACCCCCAACCACCAGACACAGTACAGTGGACATGTAGTAATTCAAATGCTGTCCCAATCAAGAGTACAATTTCTATTTATTTATGAAGGCTATAAACAAGGCTTATAAACAAGGCAGGCGTTTCGAGCGCTATTCTATCCTTGGACAAACTCACTCACACAGCCACATACACATGTTATGGAGCAATTTAGAGCATTCAATTCACCTTAAATTCAGGTTTTTGGACTGTGGTAGGAAACTGGAGAACCAAGAGGAAACCCACACAGACATGGGACATGGAAACATGGAAACTCCACCCAGATTGGGATTTGAACCTGGAATCCCCAGCGCTGAGAGGTGAATGTGCTAACCACTAAGCCACTGTACCACCCTCTTTATATCATTTACTGTAATTTAATTTGCAACACAGCTGGACAGGAACATTGTCGGCTTCCCAATTTACTCCCTAATGCAAATGACCAATCACTGCTACTGTTCAGTTTCCTGATGGTGATGTCATAAACATTTTCTGAGCCTAAACTCATCTAAGACTGAAAGACATGCAGTCCACACTTCAGCTTGTTTTTGGAAAACGTTGTATGGGGGGCATGAGTTATCTGCATCTATATGAAGGTACTATTTTACGAGTCCTGACTCCTCTGGAGGTTTGTCCTTTACATTCTCGAATCTATGAACTTTAACCTGATGAAATATTGTACTTCTGTATCAACTTGATTATAAAAGTTGATCTAAATTAATTAGGATAAAATATTAATGAGAATAAAGCTTTTTACTGACCTGTGGAACTACAACAGGATACGGAGAATAAAAGCAAAACACCCCAAATTACAAACCTCTCCATTTTCACTCTTTAAACGGCTTCTCATAAAGAGCAGAGCAAACACGCCAAAGTCCAACACACACACACACACACACACACACACACACACACACACACACACACACACACAAACAAACAAACAATCACACAGAGACACACAGTTACACACAGACACACACACAAAAACACATACACTCACACAGAGACACACACACAGACACACACAAGCAAATGGGGGGCACGAGTTATCTGCATCTATATCAAGCTGCAATTGTACGAGTCCTGACTCCTCTAGAGGTTTGTCTTTTACATTCTCTGATTACATTCTCTGCATTTAACTTTCCCTGATGAAATATTGTAATTGAACTTTTGCATCAACCTGATTATAAAAGTTAATGAGAATAAATATTTTTACTGACCTGTGGAACTCCAACAGGATCCGGAGAATAAAAACAAAACTCCCCAAATAACAACCCTCTCCATTTTCAAACTCCAACAAACACTCCAAAGTCACTCCAAAGTCCAACACACACACACACACACACACACACACACACACACACACACACACACACACACACACACACACATACACTTACACAGATACACATATACACACAGAAACCCACACAATGATGCACACACAAAAGTCAACCCAGCCATATGCACACATTCGCACACAATTGTTACATTAAAGTGCTTAACTATACATTAGAATCTGAACAAGATGAAAAGAATACATTTAGGAAATGTACAGTAACTTCAATTCAACAAATCGGCCACCAGATGTCAGTAAAGTTCAGTTCTCCATGTGCTCCTTCACCAGAACTTTCAGCTTCCTAAACTAACCCAAACTAAACTAAACTAAAGTCCTCATCTCAGAACACTAGTTATTTGAGTGCAATTAACAACGATCATACCTAATCAACGATGGGAGGGACCTCTACATCCTGGTCTTCACATCCTGTCAGTCTCTCTCCTTTTACTGGAAGTAATGTTTTTTCTGTGTATCAATCACTGAGTTCAGTTTGGGCTCCCGGTGCAGTTCTATTAAGTCAGATTCAAAACTAAGAACAAATTCTTGGACCTGATATTTTAATTAAATAAAATCATAAATAATGTGAACCTTCACCGACCTGATCAAACACTGCACTCAGAGTGAATAAATGAAATAAACACCTGTAATCAGAAGATTACAGATTCTAAATATTACAATAGCGCCCTTTATCAGTTCCATAGGTGTGGAGCAGCTGGAATGAGTGATGTTTTATTACATCCATACTTATCCATACATGCTCACTAATTCTAGCTCATCCATTCATGTTCATCCATTCATATTCTTCCATTCATGCTCATGGTACTGCAGCTGGTCAGTTCCTCGGAAGATGGCTCTCGGTCGAAGAGGTTTTTTTCATGATGGGTCATGGCAGTAATTTAAGAGCGTTATGTAACAGCAAAGAACCTTCATTTCGGATCATTTCGGATGCAATGCGGCTCGGTTAAAAGACGTCGTAACGCGACTCAAATCAAATCTAAAGCTGCAAATCAATGAATGCCTGAATACAAAATACAAAATAATGAATGAACGGAAGGTGGGAGGGACGCAGAAGTAGTCGCGTCTTTTAGAAACGCCACATTAATCATCGGCTTTGCAAGAAAAACAGTGCGCGAGTGCGCAACGGACTGTAAAGGTTTGAATTTCTCAACGTGCACGGACCGTGCGCGCGTGAGTGCGCGCGCTGCCTCCGTGCTGCAGGAGAGCCCGGAGAGTGTGGGGGTGTGGAGAGGACAGAGGGTGGGTAAAAACAAAGTCTACCCCTCTTCAGCTCGCTCTCCATCGCTCCACCTATCACCGCTTCCCCCCCGCTCGTCCAGGGTTTCAGCCACCGCCTCCGGAGCGGATCGGGGCTGAAATCTGCGCCGCTGTGAGATTTGGGGCATATTTGGGGGATAACTTGGCTGCGGTAGAAGAGGACATCATGACGCGGGAGGAGGTATAAAAGAGCGCGCACTCCTAATAACGGGTCATAGTGCGAGCGCGAGGGATTGAGACCGTCTCTACGTGTGTGTCCATCTCTGCTGATCGTGGGGTGGTAACAGGTGCCGCTGTGGGATTTTTCGGATCATGACGGGGCATGAACGCTGCGCGAATCTCCACGTGCTAGTGTGACGGGTGTACCATGCCTCTTGTTCTCAAAAGCACCATCTGGATCGTGTGCACGTCTGTCATCGGCTGCATCATGTCGCAAAGCCTCATAATGGCTGAATGAAAGAGTCCGGATTGCACTGGGGTATCTTTTTTTTGTATTATGGGCTGTCTGCAGGTGGTGGACGATGTGCCGGACTGTGTGTGACGGCGTTACGCGGTGATGCGTGACCAGTATCTGACCATGTTTTGATTTGCGTCGCGCATGAAGCTCCAGACGCAGAAGTTGTGTTTATTTTGTTAGATCTGCGACGCCACTGGGGCCAAAAAACCGGCAAACTGGCTACAGCTGCAGCAATCGCGAGTTCCCTCATCCGGCAGAAGCGACAAGCGAGGGAGAGAGAGCGCGAGCGAGAAAGAGAGAAAGAAAAAGAGAAAGAACGTGCGAAAGCGGCTCGCTGCAGTCCGACCCGCAGCACCGGAACATGCGAGAAGCCCAGCCGGCTTAATCTATTTTCACGCGTTAAGCTCTTCAGCTCCAAAAAGAGGAAGAGGAGGAGGCCAGGTGTGTTCAGCATGTTCCAACAGCGTTATGATCATCACAAGCATCATCATCTCCACCACCATCAACATCATTGATCATCAGTGTCACAAGCATCAGCAACACCATCATCATCATCATGATCTTCAGTGTCACAAGCATCATCGCCACCGTCATCATGATCATCAATGTCACAAACATCATCATCACCAGCATCATCATCATGACCATCAGTGTCACAAGCATTATCACCACCACCACCATCATCATCATCATGATCATCAATGCCACAAACATCACCACTACCATCATGATCATCAGTATCACAAGCATCAATATCAATGTTAAAAACTATACCACCACCACCACCATTCATCAACATCACACCGATCAGTGTCACATGCATCATCTCTACCATCATGATCATCATTGTCAAACATCACTACCACCACCATCATCATGATCATCAATGTCACACTATCGATTATTAGTGTCACAAGCATCACCACCACCATCATCATAATCATCAATGTCACAAACATCACCACCACCATCATCTTGATCATCAGTATCACAAGAATTATTATCACCATCATCATTATGATTATCAATGTTAAAAACTATACCACTACCACCATCATCAACATCATAATGATCAGTGTCACAAGCATCATCATCACCATCTTCATCATGATCATCAGTCATCATCATCATCATCATCATCATCATCATCATTATCACTTTCATCATCACCATAAACACCATCACCGGAATCATTTTCACCTATATCACCATCATCACTATCATCACCACCATGATCAACATCATCAGTGTTGATCAGTGTCACAAGCATTATCATTACCATCTTCATCATCATGATCATCACAAGCATCATCATCACCACCATCATCACTACTCTCATAATCACCATAAACACCATCATCAGCATTATCATCACCACTATCATTATTATCACTACTATCATCACGACCACCACCACCATCCTCATTATGAACTGATAAAGTGATCTATTTTGCCTATTGTGCTTGCACAGAGAGGAAGTCGCAAGTTTCTTACCACAAACATCACCATCATAATCATTATCATCACCACCACCACAATCATCATAATCATTATCATCATTATTACTTTCATCATAATCATAATCATTATCACCATCTTCATCATGGTCATCACCATCACCATCATCATTACTACCACCATCATAATTGCTGAAATAAACATTTCTCATGTTTACTCTTTGGTGTTTAGAGCCTCAGCTAAAAGGTATCGTCACTAAACTGTGCAGTCGTCAAGGATTTCACCTGCAGCTGCAACCTGATGGGACCATTGATGGAACCAAAGAGGAGGATAACTCTTATGGTGAGTTCATTTTATATACCTTATCACATAAAGGTGTGGACACTGCTCTCCTGTGGTTCATCTCCAGACAGGCTTTGGAGAACCCTCTGATTCAGATTTGTAGACACATCTGAGCTCAAGGCTCAAAATAAGCTTCACAAAGACATGGGATGAGGAACTCAGCAGTAACCTAACTTCATCCTCACTGGTCATCTTTCATTTAAAATGGATTGGTAGTCAGGGCTTATCCAACATTGGTACCTGACCTCACCTGCATTATAGCTATGATTTTACACACCATAATGTTGTGAGAAGCCATATGAACAGACTCTCTCTCCAGAATAAGTGTGAATGGGTTTGGACTGGGATGTGATTAGGTGTCCACATATTTTACCCATATTAAATTCAGTTCTGATGTTTAACTTTATCAAGATTCTTTGATATCATTTATACAGCATTATTCAGAGCTCTCATGTCACACATTTATTCATTTTACCTCTACAGCTATTTTTAACCTTATTCCTGTTGGACTGCGTGTGGTGGCGATACAGGGAGTTCAGACCAAGCTTTACTTGGCCATGAACAATTTAGGTTACCTGTACACTTCAGTAAGTATCACACTCACACATATACACCTGTACTCTTCTGGAAGATCACATCCACACATACACTAGAGATCGAAATTAGAGAACAATGTATTAACACTTGATTTGTTAAGAAATAATGTAATCTACATTGATTAACATTTAAATGATTTTTGTAAGGGGTACACCATGTCACTATAACAGTGTTTTACAAAATATGACTGTAGCACAAAAATAAAATTTTGAAGGTTACAGCAGTCACCAATCAGTAGGAAGTGCACAGGCCACTGCTTTGAATGATTTCAGCACATCTGCAACCACAGGACATCAATATTCTCTCACACTGCTCTGCCCTGATTTTCTGGTTTGCAGGATTTCTTTAAGTGTTGTCTAATTTTGATCAGTGTACTTTTTTAAGTTTTTATTTTTATTTTTTTAATCTCATTTAGGTGTTTATGCTGTGCTTAAAAATATATACATACATATAGGCATGTCTTGGCTGACACACCTTTTCAAAATTGCATGTTCATCGGGGCAGTGCTTTTCTTTTTTAAGTAGTTGTAGGAGGGTGTGTTCCAACTACAGAGGGATTATGGGAGTTTGCCCAACCAGCACACATGTAGTGTTTTGTGGATTTGGAGAAGGTTTCGACTGTGTTCCTCAGGGTATTTTGTGGAAGGTTCTTCACGAGTACAAGGTACATGGCTCCCTACTACGGGCCAGTTTTTGGGGGCCAGAGTCTGATTCGCATGGCCCACAGTAAGTCGAACTCGTTTCAGTTAGACTCGGTCAGGGCTATCCTTTGTCACCAATTCTGTTCGTAATCTATATGGACAGAATTTCTAGAAACAGCCAGGGCATGGAGGGAGGAGTTTAAGTATCTCGGGGTTTTGTTCATGAGTGATATTAAGATGAAGTGGGAGATTAACAGCAGTGATGCGGACCCTATACCGATCTGTTGTGGTGAAGAAAGAGCTAAGCCATAAGGCAAGGCTCTCGATTTACCAGTTGACCTATGTTCCTACCCTCGGTGTAAACATGATGTTTGTGCTCAACCACATGGTCCCCAACAGTCCTTCACCTCCTCAGGTTCCCTCACTGCATTCCCTGGTTAGGCTTACTTATTAAATTCCATCGTTAGGTTCATCATCAGCCACACTCTTTACATTCCATTGTTATCCTCCCTAAAAAGGCTTACTTTTAAGGTCAATTGATGGATCCTTGGATCTGTGTTATACTCCCTTATTACGTTTACTCATTACAGTGACTTATTTTGGCTCACCATCTTGCAGCTATTCAGCATGGCCGACACTTAATAAACACAGATGAATCTTATTAATGATGATAAATCTAATATGTATCTGTGATTTATAGTGATTATTTCTATTATTATTATCTGAGAAACCTTTTGGTTTGGGTTTGGGAATGAAGTGGGAGAAGTGGCCAAGAAACCAGGCCCTACCTGACTGCTGCTGTCGGTACAACAAATCAGGACATTATTTCTCCCAGCTGGACTGGAAGTGCATTGGGGTTCCCCCAGATAAGCTGGTAGAGGTGGCTGGGGAGAAGGAGGTCTGGCCTTCTCTGCTTGGGTTGTTGCCCCCACGACTCGAACCCCGGCCAAACGAAAGATAATGGATGGATGGATGGATGGATGGTTGGATGGATCTTAAAATACTGCTAATTTACTCCTGTTTGGATAAATTCACATAGGACTAATCAGTGACCTTGACATTTAGGAAATTGTGTGTTGTTCTCTAATTTGATCACCAGTGTATACACCTGTACACCTTTGTAAGTACACACACACAAATACACCTCTGTAACTACCACACCCACACATATACAGTGGGGAGAACAAGTATTCGATACGCTGCCGATTTTTCAGGTTTTCCCACTTGCAAAGCATGTAAAAGACTGTAATTTTTATCATAGGTACTCTTCAACTGTGAGTGATGGAATCTAAAACAAAAATCCAGAAAAATACATTGTATGATTTTTAAATAATTAATTTCCATTTTTTTGTGTGAAATAAGTATTTGATCATCTATCAACCAGTAAGAATTTTGGCTCTCACAGACATGTTACTTCTTCTTTAAGAAGCCCTCCTCCACTCATTACCTGTATTAACTGCACCTGTTTGAACTCGTTACCTGTATAAAAGACACCTGTCCACACACTCAATCAGTCAGACTCCAGCATCTCCACAATGCCCAAGACCAGAGAGCTGTGTAAGGACGTTAGGGATAAAATTGTAGACCTGCACAAGGCTAGGGTGGGCTACAGGACAATAGGCAAGCAGCTTGGTGAGAAGGCAACAACTGTTGGTGCAATTATTAGAAAATGGAAGAAATGAAAAATAACGGAAAATCTCCCTCAGTCTGGGGCGCCATGCAAGATCTCACCTCTCATCTTGAGGAAGGTGAGGAATGAGCCCAGAACTACATGGCAGGACCTGGTAAATGACCTGAATAGAGCTGGGACCACAGTCTCCAAGAAAACTATCAGTAACACCCTACGCCGTCAAGGATTAAAATTCTGCAGTGCACGCAAGGTGCCCTTCCTCAAGCCAACGCATGTCAAAGCCCGTCTGAAGTTTGCAAATGACCATCTGAATAATCCAGAGAAGGAATGAGAGAAGGTCATGTGGTCTGATAGAACCAAAAATAGAACTTTTTGGTTTAAACTCCACTCGTCATGTTTGGAGGAAGAAGAATGATGAGTACAACCCCAAGAACACCATCCCAACCGTGAAGCATGGCGATGGAAACATCATTCTTTGGGGATGCTTTTCTGCAAAGGGGAGAGGACGACTGCACCGTATTGTGGGAAGGATGGATGGGGCCATGTATCGTGAGATTTTGGCCAACAACCTCCTTCCCTCAGTAAGAGCACTGAAGATGGGTCGTGGCTGGGTCTTCCAGCATGATAACGACCCAAAACACACAGCCAGGGCAACTAAAGAGTGGCTCCGTAGGAAACATCTTAAGGTCCTGGTGTGGCCTAGCCAGTCTCCAGACCTGAATCCAATAGAAAATCTTTGAGGGGGCTTAAAGTCCGTGTGGCCCAGCGACAGCCACGAAACGTGAAGGCTCTGGAGGAGATCTGTATGGAGGAGTGGGCCAAAATCCCTGCTGCAGTGTGTGCAAACTACAGGAACTACAGGAAACGTCTGATCTCTGTAATTGCAAACAAAGGTTTCTGTACCAAATATTAAGTTTCTTTTCTCTGGTGTATCAAATACTTATTTCACACAATAAAATGGAAATTAATTATTTAAAAATCATACAATGTATTTTTCTGGATTTTTTTTTAGATTCCATCACTCACAGTTGAAGAGTACCTATGATAAAAATTACAGTCTTTAACATGCTTTGCAAGTGGGAAAACCTGTAAAATCAGCAGTGTATCAAATACTTGTTCTCCCCACTGTACACCTCTGTAAGAACCACATTCAAACACATACAACTGTACACCTCTGTAAGAACCACATTCAAACACATATATATTTGTATACTTCTGTAACTGCAGCACACAAACACAAAAACACATACACACCTTGCGAAATATGATTGTGAAGTATCTCTTTCTCACTGTGTGTTTATAACATGTAAAGTGCTGAGGAGGATGAAGACCTTTGCTGCTCTGATGTGATGAATAATTTAATCTTGTGCTTTGACTGAATCTGTCATTTTGAAATGACAGGATCAGGGTAGTGGTAACTAAAATGCTTTATGGGAGCCAGACAGTTTCAGGTTCATAAAGTCCAGCTGGATCTTACAGAGCTAGAACCCTCAGACCTGCTCTGGATTCTCATACACTAGTACACTAAATTGTAATAGGTTAATAGAAATGCACAGAAACCTAGTTATACTTGAACAAGGAAATCTGGTTTCACTCTGTTTCTCTTTCCATCTTTTTCAGGAACACTTTACTCCAGAGTGTAAGTTTAAGGAGGCTGTATATGAGAACTATTATGTCACCTATTCCTCCATGTTGTACCGACAGCAGCAATCGGGTAGGGCCTGGTTTCTTGGCATCAATAAGGAAGGCCGAGTGATGAAGGGGAACCGGGTCAAAAAAACCAAACCAGCCTCCCACTTCATCCCCAAACCCCTTAAAGGTTTCTCAAATAATAATATAATAATTGATAATAATAAAAATAATAATAGAAATAATCACTATAAATCACAAATTGAAATTATTATCATTAATAAGATTCATCTGTGTTTATTTAGTGGCAATGTATCGAGAACCTTCGCTTCATGACATGACTGAATTTACACGCTCAGGAAGTGGAACTCCGACTAAAAGCCGCAGCGCGTCGGCCATGCTGAATGGCTGCAAGATGGCGAGCCACAATGAGTCACTGTAATGAGGAAGCCTAATAAGGAAGCCTAACACGGGATCCAGGGATCCATCAATGGACCTTACAAGTCAGCCTTTTTAGGGTGCATAATAATGGAATGTAAAAATTGTGGCTGATGATGAACCTAACGTTGGAATATAACAAGTGAACCTAATCAGGGAATGCAGTGAGGGAACCTGAGGAGCTGAAGGACTGTTGGGAACCATGTGGTTCAGCACAAACATCATGTTTACACCGGTTTTTGTTTCCTGATAATCACTGTGATGACATCACAAGTGCAAAATGTTAAACTAAAACATGGAGCTGGAGCCTTTATGTGGTGAGAAGTGAATCAAAGCCATTACTGGGGTTCAGCTTTGGGAAAAAGTCACCTAAGAGAAACTAAACAGGAACTCTAAACAAAGCCTTTCATCTTTGCTAAAGTAGCTGCTAACATCCGACTGCGCAGACACAGACGGAACTTCTGGCCTTTAAATCTGTAGCATCTGATCACTGTTACACTCTTAAAGACATTCACCATTCATTGCTTGCTAATGGAATCATGCAGATTAGTGTTAGCGCCCAGTTTCAGTACTGTATATAAATCACACTCCTCCTCAGTGGGATAACAGACAGGCAAAAGTGCTAGACTGATGTCGTTGAATTGAATGAATCAGGAATTGAATCATGTGGTTTTTTTGACTTTGTAGATTACTGTCTGGTTGATAACTAGCTGCTGTGCCAATAAACTAGCGGGATTAAGCAGCTGAGTTCCACATTCAGTATACAGATCTTATGTTTACATTTATTTACAGCTGCATCTTCCATATTGCGAAAATGCCTCATATAAGAAATAACAGTGCATCATAGGTAATGAATGTTGTGCACAGCCAGCAAAGTAAGTATTGAAAGTGAAGGAGGGGACAGGTTTATCGCAGTACTGAAACAGGTCATGTCTTCCTTTTCTTCTTGCTTTATCGTTCTGATGGGATGTGAGTTGCATTTTGGGAAAAAACAGGTGAGAGGCGAGAGGTCAGATTCATCCTCACTGTACTTCAGTGTTGCATGAGGACATGGTGAATGTTTTCCTGCATGATTTATAGCTGTGTGTGTGTGTATGTATGTATATATGCAGGAGTGTGTGTGTATATCTGTGTGAGTGCGCATGTGCAGATATTGGAGAGTATCTGTATGTGTACATGTGCATTAGTGAGAGTATGTTTGTGTGTACATGCAGATGTGTAAGCTTGTGGGTGTCTGCATACAAATGTACAGGGGTATGTTTGTGTGTATGTGCACATTTGCAAATGTGTAAGAGTGTATCTTGTGGTTTGTGCATATGTACCAGTGTGTGCGTGTGTAACATTCAGACCTTAATGTTGTTGTATAAACAAAATAATAAATTGAAAATATCTTAACTATAAAGAATCACAGATGGGACTTCAGCATTTGAGCCATAAGTCAGTGTTTCAAAGGCATGTCTAAGACCCACATTTAATGATCAGCTGTTTTATCAACCAATTAGAATCCAACTAAAAGACTGGCTTTACTTTTTTGTTCCCTAAAATCCAATTGTTAATTGGTGGTTCTTGGGTTCTAACAGTGGAAGTTCCAGTTGCTAAATACTAAACACAGGGGGAAACCTTTCAATGTAATGAACCCTACAGTCTGCTTGTCAGTAATCTATCACTTTTATTTCACTAGGCTCTCTGTTGTTTTATTAAAATTTGTGATATAAACTTTATTAACAAACTTTTTAATTGTCAATTTGTCAATGAAATCATTGCTTATATCAAAATGCTGAAGTCCTGTTTGCAGAACTTTAGATTAGATTAGATTAGATTAGAACTTTATTGTCATTGTGCAGAGTACAAGTACAGGGCCAATGAAATGTAGTTAGCATCTAACCAAAAGTGCAATATATACATTATTTACATAAAGTGCATATATTTAAAACATTATTACCTGAAAATCCAGGTGTTTTATTGATTTCCTCATCTGTATTAGGGTAAGAGAGGGTAATGGAGTTTATCCCAGCAGTCATTGGGTAAAAGGTGGAGAAGCACCCTGGACAGGTCACAAGTCCAGCATGGGACAGACACACAAACTTATTCACACCAGGAGCAATTCAATTTCTGAGTCTCTTTATTTTAATTGATAAACACGCATGCTGGGAGAGCATGTCCTGCTTTCACAACTTATGTACAAATGAAAACATTCAGGTCTGTCTGTATTGAGAGAGAAAGATAGACAGAGAGAGAGAGAGAGAGAGAGAGAGAGAGAGTAAGTGAGTGAGTGATTGAGTGTATGTGTGTGTGTGTGTATGTGATGACATGGCATCTGTACCTGATGTACAACTTGCTATTATACTTGCCTTGTGGGTGAGCCTAATTTTGGCAACACTGTGAGCTGTAGTAAAAGGATTTCTACTGGCATTGCATGATATGAAATACATGTAATGTGATACTTAATAAACTATTACTACATTGCGCTTTACCTGCTGCATGAGAAACGCGACTGTCTCTCCAAAAACAGAAACATCACACCATCTGAGAAGCTAAACAAAGCTCAAAAACTGAAATAAAATAATAACGAAACTCACACAGGCTATACAGAACTATAAAAGTTTATTTGAATGGGCTTGGTAGCTCAGTGGTTAGGGCGTTGGGCTATCAATCTGAAGGTTGGGGGTTCAAATCCCAGGTCCTCTGAAGTTACCAATGTGGGTCCTTGAGCAAGACCCTTAACCCTCATTGCTCCAGGGATGTTGTGATTAACCCTGTTTTCACCTTGTAAGTTGCTTTGGATAAACGTGTCTGCTAAATGACTAAATGTAAATATCTGAATGACACATTAGGAATTTCGGATATTTTCAGAATTTTGGTTACTGTCAAAATGGCTTTTCATAAGGAAAACTCACTAAAATTCACACTACGTGGAATTGGTGCATTTTTAATTCTACAGGTGGAATCAGCAGCAGGTAATCAGATTAATACCCGTTTCCAGCACACTACGTTACTCTGGTGGTGGCATGCGGGTAGTTCTGCTGCCTTCATCGGCAGGTCTCTGATGAAATTCCGTCACTCGACTTGTTTTAGTTTTGACCATTTGCTGATAGATTAGAGGATGTCTGTCGGTTTTTAGCTTTTTATTGAATAAGAACACAAACATCCATGTTAATTAAACTTATTTTAAAACCATATTACAATTAGAATAAGATCACAAAGTGCACATTATTAGATTGGTAAACATGGGATATGATTTAGCGCTTTCACTGAAGTGGTTAAATGGCTGCCACTCAGAATAATCATTCACTATTTTGCTAATTTTCATCCATTTGAACAATTATCATAACACAAAAGATTAACATACTCTAGAGATGATAGTGGAACTGAGTTCTAGGCTTTAGAACATCTCCACTTCAGAACAAACTAAAAATAATTATCCAATCGTGCATATGGACACAAGGACATGCTTGAACAGGAATGGAGCTTCCAGAAAGTGCTAGAAGTATAAAGTGTTTTTACACAACCTTCCTCTTATGTGGAAGTAGATCAATTTAGAGGTGAGGTTGAGAGCAGGTGTGTGATGACATCATCCCTCCATCCTTTATCTTCCGCTTTATCCTCTATTAGGGTCGTGGTGGGGGGGGGTGTCCCCATGCCCATCCAGGGGAGAACGTCTTGGGCGCTGGGCAGACATACAAAAGACAGGGCGCCAATCTATCGCTGGGCACACACTCACTCACACAGACACACTCTTTATGGGGCAATTTGTAGAATGCAATCGACTTGATTCATGTCTTTGGACTGTGGGAGGAAACCGGAGAACCTGGAGGAAACCCAGGCAGACACGGGGAAACATGGAAACTTCACCCAGATTGGGATTCGAACCGGGAATCCCTAGCGCTGAGAGGTGAACGTGCTAACCACTAAGCCACCGTGATGACGTCATTTGTTCATTAAATGGAAATGTGATTACAGATGGTGATGAAGTGAAGGTGATAATATCCTGTGTGAATATTTCAGAAAGACTGATGAATTATTCACATCTTTATTTTAAAATAAATTAAGGATCATTTCTTCACCACAGAACCCAATATTAACACTTTCTATTAATCATCCCCATGAGAGGAGTGAAAAAGACCCCCCACCCCACCCCACCATTTCTGCAACAGTGCTCCATCTGCCATCGTTTCATGTCTGAAACCATCTAGTATGTAAATAAATTATGGACGGAGTAAGAGGGACGTGTGAAGTCCATGGTGGACAGATCCTTTGATTCTCGTGTGCACAGATATGTGTGTTCCAAATTAGTTTAACTGATTCTATTACACTTGCTTTACCTACAAACTGTGTATGACATCAACACTCACAAACATATTATATTATTTATCATACAGAGACACACACACACACACACACACACACACTGAACTAAATCAATAACACAGCTTGTAATTTTAGAATAAAGTAAATGAATAATGCAAGCACATACAAGGAACCACACACAATTAATTTACTGTAATTGATCAGCAGGTTCTGATTAAACACTCTGTTATCATTACTGTTGAGTTTGTGAGCCAAAATGCTAATTGCTTATGCTAATTACTTATTGACTTCTGACAAAACAAGATAAATAACCAAAGTTGTTTTGTCCTACTTACACACACTTTCAACACCATAATCCAAAAAAACCCTCATGATTCGTATTGGCTCCTAATTTATATCTAAAAGACGAGAGTTTCTGCCCCACCTCTAGAACCTAGAACCTCAACCTCTGGAGAGAGGGTAATGATACCTGCTTCATGCTGGTGTCTCTACATTTACATTTAGTCATTTACATTTAGACATTTAGCAAACGCTTTTATCCGAAGCGACTTACAAATGAGAGAACATTGTCTCTAATAGTGAACTGAAGAGCACAGTCAGTCCACTTCTGGGATGAGTGAAATCAGAGGTACTGGGGTTCTCCTTTGTGAAAGATGTTACACCCCTTTTAAAAAATTTTTACATTCGTATTCTTAGAAGAACAAATTTCCCTAAAAAAAATTTAACCATAAATTGGTTAACAGCATGTCAGTGAATGTACAGAGCACTACTGTAAATGTAGCAGCTATACAATAAAAAAGGAAGTGCTTGTGGCTCTTCATAACATTGGTTTAGACGATTGTCTAAATTTAACACTTGAAGGAATTAAATATAATTACACATGTATGTGTTTTTAAGTAAATTATATTAAGTTAATTATAAGGGGCGGCATGGTGGTTTAGTGGTTAGCACATTCGCCTCTCAGCACTAGGGATTCCCGGTTCGAATCCCCATCTGGGTGGAGTTTCCATGTTCTCCCCGTGTCTGCGTGGGTTTCCTCCAGGTTCTCCGGTTTCCTCCCACAGTCCAAAAACATGGAACAAGTTAATTGAATTCTCAATATTGCCCCCTATAGAGTGTGTCTGTGTGAGTGAATGTGTGCCCAGCGATGGATTGGCGCCCTGTCCTGGGTCTATCTGCCCAGCGCCCGAGACGTTCTCCCCTGGATGGGCATGGGGAACCCCACCGCGACCCTAATAGAGGATAAGCGGGAGATAATGAATGAATGAAAAGTTAATTATAAGAATTAACTGAAATAAAATAAAATTAAAACATTGTGATTACTACCAGGAATAAAGAAATAATGTCAAATACATATGTAAACATTGAAGAGACCACATAAACCAGTAATTTTACATACTGGTAACAGTTCATAAGGACAAAGACATTTTGCTTTTACAGTTTATCCTGTACAGCATGTGTGAGAGGTCGCATGTTCGCTGACTCATGTGATAATTTCCTGTTCATTAATTCTGCTCATTATTAATTCATGATTCCTGATGTTCTGCCGAAATAGCATGTGATCAATCTCACAGAAGCTTCTGGAAGAATCTTATTATAACCCACAAACATCACTGATCATCACTGAGACGCTTCATCTGAGATACGAACGTCATGATGTCATTAAGCTAGAGCCTATCCCGGTGCTCACTTTGTAAAAAAAAAAAAAACTCCTAAGCAGGTCTCCAGGGGAATCTGTCAGTATTTGTAAAAAAAGATAATCTTTTTAACATTTTTATTTCATTCCTCCATTTCTGTTTTTGAAAGGCTTTATGTTGTCAATCAGCCATTTATTTTACCCTTTGATAAGAGGGACAGAGGTGGAACTGTTCTGAACTTAGAGTTCTTATGAACCTACCAATAAAGTTGTATCTTTTAAATAACAAGATGGTCAATCAGATTTATTAAACAGGTAGTTCCGGTCCTTAAATGTGATTGGCTGAGCTGTTTGTCCAGCCGTGACATTATTGACAATAATGCACACCTCTGACAACTTTACATTCGTATCAATGTGTGAAATACAATAAATTATTTCAAATCATAAAATACATATAAATACAAATAGTGAGCTGATTGCTGATGAACACTAAGCCTGTTGCGGCTGTTTTTTTAATTTTTTTTTTTTATAAAATGTGTTTTGTAATATGGACACTAGGTGCCAGTTTTTATTGTTAGAGAGACCAGAATCCTGTTACCCAGCTATCAACGCATTTATGAATCAAACTTTTTTTTTTTATTATAATGCATTTAAAAATGTTATAAAATCAATAAGACACTTGCAATGTGCAATACTGTGAATAAATCACAGGAAATAGGTGTAATGGCCCCCTCTTGTGCCTTATTGCTTTATTACATCAGACACTTTCACAATAAGTCAGATTTCCAATGTTTTACTTTCTACTAGAAATTTACTTTAAACACAGAGTCAGGATCCATTTAATGCTTTTCTTTAGAACATTTAATAAAACTGTGCCAGTCTGTTTTTTTGAAGTACAAAATAAAGTCTGGATAAAGGATAGAATTTAAAACAAAGAAGTGCAAATTCTAAACAGACTAAGAAATTCTTTGTACCCATTTTAAATAATTTTGAACACCGCACAGAATGAACATAGGACACTTGTATTGATTCTTCACTTGTCTCAGTTCCAGTAATAGTTGTGTGTGCTCTCTGCTGTTTTTGAACCTGCACAGGAACAATAAACATAATTTATTCTTTATTTAGGCAGTTCAATTTATTTAAATGTATAAATGGGACACAAAAATAATATAACATGTTTCTCCTAATGTAGAGGGAATTAAGAACCTGCTATAGATCTGAGAATCTGTACTTCACGGTCCATGAACAGGTCACTAATGATACACATCTTAATAGAACCTTTCAATTTATTAAATTTACTGTTTTTTACCGCATGTTGGTCACAATGCAAGAAAGGTCAAAGGTTAAACAGTTAAGTGTGTAACCTAATGGTGACCAGTGGGAGTCTTATGGTCGTACAACTGTGATCTGATGGGTGATTTATAAAACTGTTTCTATGAAAACATGACTTGCAATTTGAATATAAACTAAATTAAATCCTTTAGATCCTTTGGCTTTCTGAGATTCACTAATCCAGTCAGGTATAGAGGGGTGAATCTTTATTTGAGTTTAGGTGCTAAGGTCACTATGAATAAGCATTTACCTGACTCCAGAGTGTGCAGTGATGGAGCAGCAGACGGTCGAGAAGGTTGGGAGGGCAGACGGGGCATGGTGTAGTTTTTGGGGAAATTCCACGAAGCAGCAGGGACTTCAGAACGAGGCACAATGACAGACGGAAAACGTAGAGGTCCTTCAGCAGAGAAAGTCCGACTCTGTCCTGAACGCTTGGGGAAAGAAAGATGTTATGACAGGTTCTACATTTTAGGTCACACATGTTAATAAGTGATGTTCTGGTGATTCCTACTGTGACTTACGTATAAGGGATTTTGAGAGAATGCAGTACTGGGCCAAGATGATGACCACGAGCACGGTGCTGCAACCTCTGTAATGTTACAGGATTTACACACCAACAAACATTTTTTGATATTCAATTTGTAGACTAATGGTACAGTTCCAAATCTGAGTGATTGGTTTGGTGTGTGGAAATACCTGTGGGAGGAGATATGGCTCTGTCTCGTTGTTTGGTGCTCAGATCTTTCGGAATGTTGGTCTTATTTAACGCACGAAAGAAATGTTCATCTACTACTGTGTTGATATCACCCTCATAATATGTCACAATGACACTGTTTGGAGCATCCATAGTGCACTTTACCTCACTCTTGCCCTCCATCACCAATAACGTTACCTAAATACAATAATGTACATCATCATACACTGGAATAACTTTCTCATTAAAAGGGTCATTCACATAATTATTTGCCTATAAACTACTTTTTTACATACAAATCTAATGTTCAAGTTATTCATTATATGTATTTTAAGACATTGTGCACTAGCTGTCACTTTTGTTACCTGAAAAGATCTGTACATTTTTTAACACATTTTGTAATAATCATTATTGCCCTCCAACACCAATAACGTCTCATAATACAATTATGTACATCATCATGCACTAGAGTAACATACAGCACTACTAAATGTTTTACTTTCTCAGTAAAAGTCTTGTTCAGGTAAATATTTACCTATAGACATTTTTTATATCTACATATCCAATATTCAAGTTTTTTATGAGATGTATTTAGAGACAGTGCACACTAGCTGTCACTTTTGTTACCTGAGGTCTTTACATTTTGTAACACTGTTAGTAGTGCTGTATGTTATTCCAGTGCATTTTACCTCATTCTTGCCCTCCATCACCAATAACATCTAATTACAATAATGTATGTCATATTTAAGTATTTTATTACATGTATTTAAAGACAGCTGTCACTTTTGTTACCCGATTAGATCTGCATATTCTGTAATACATTTAGTAGTGCTGTATGTTATTCCATTGCACTTTACCTTACTCTTGCCCTCCATCACCGAATAACATCTCCTAAATACAATTATGTACATCATCATGCACAGGAATAAAATACAGCATTATTAAATGTGTTGCTTTCACTGTAAAAGGCTTGTTCACGTAAATATTTGCCGATACACATTTTATAAACTACAAATCTAATATTATTTTTCAATTAATTGTATTTAAAGACAGCTCTCACTTTTGTTACCTGATAAGATCTGCAGATTTAGTAACATTTAGTAGTGTATGTTATCCCAGTGCACTCACTCTTACCCTTCACCAAATAACGGCTCCTAAATACAATTTATTTACAATGTTGCTTTCCTAGTGCTTTCACGTAAGTATCTATTTTTTTAACCTACAAATCTATTCATTCATTCATTCATTATCTCCCGCTTATCCTCTATTGGGGTCGCGGTGGGGTTCCCCATGCCCATCCAGGGGAGTGCGTCTCTGGCGCTGGGCAGATAGACCCAGGACAGGGCGCCAATCCATCGCTGGGCACACACTCACTCATACACACTCTATTTTTTGAGAATTCAATTTCTTTAATTTTTTGAGAATTCAATTAACTTGATGCACTAACTTACTTGCACTAACTTAACTTTTTGGACTGTGGGAGGAAACCCACGCAGACACGGGGAGAACATGGAAACTCCACCCAGATGGGGATTCGAACCGGGAATCCCTAGCGCTGAGAGGCGAACGTGCTAACCACTAAGCCACCGTGCCCCTACAAATCTAATATTTAAAAAAATGTCTTTAAAGACAGTGCACATGTATTAAATGTCTTTAAAGACAGTGCACACTAGCTGTGACTTTTGTTACCTGATAATCTGTGAGCGGTGTAAGGTCACGAAGACTCGGGTTATACTCACTGTGCCTAAATTCTGCACCCAATCAGGTCCTTCGAGTCACTTTACTGAGCTGATTCATTAAAAGAACGTGATACACCTGTATACAGCTCACGATGCTGGTCTACAAAATTGTTTTTGTGGGTCGGCGTTTTACAAGCGAAGAAAACAGCACAAAACTCTTAACAAAAATCGGCAAAAAAACAAAAACAAAACAAAAGTAAATTCCTCTATTCAATAAAGCAGCCTCCTTTAAGATTCATTTAAACAGCAGACGTTTAAAAATCCCGTTAAGTTTGTGCAGTTTGTTTAAGCGTGTGCAGTGATTATTATAAATCGAACGTTAACGGCTGTTTTGAGGTCGGCTGGCGTAATCTCTGCTCTGCAGTGAATGTAAAGCACGCGGACGGTCGCGCGCCACCCAGATCACACGCGCTCAAACATTCAGTCCGGCCGGTTTAACCGGAACTACACAAAGCATAAACATCTAGGTGTGTGTGTGTATGAGATTTTATTTTTATACTCTGAGTAAGGTGAGACTAATCCTAACAAATAAATATTAAGTGACGCCAGTAGTTCTTTATTTTATTTTACAAGGCTCAGAGGTTGGGTTTTATGCCACTGATGAGGATCCATGTCATTAACAGCAAACACGAGCCGATACCGAGTCCCGAGTCGACACTTGTTTTTCCCTGAGATCACACTATGCATTAAAAACTTCAAACACATGAGTTTCTGACATGAATCTATTATGTATGTTTGAGTTTTAATAGTGTCTTGTTTTTCCTGTTCTTACAAAATTACATTACATTTTATCACTTATGAGAGAACAACACAGCTCAGTAGCTACACTGTAGAATTCATTCATCATCTCCCGCTTTATCCTCTATTAGGGTCGCGGTGGGGTTCCCCATGCCCATCCAGGGGAGAACGTCTCGGGCGCTGGGCAGATAGACCCAGGAAAGGGCGCCAATCCATCGCTGGGCACACATTCACTCACACAGACACACACTATATGGGACAATTTTTGAGAATTCAATTGACTTGATCCATGTTTTTGGACTGTGGGAGGAAACCGGAGAACCCGGAGGAAACCCATGCAGACACGGGGAGAACATGGAAACTCCACCCTGATGGGGATTCGAACCCTAGTGCTGAGAGGCGAACGTGCTAACCACTAAGCCACTGTGCCGCCCCACTGTAGAATTATCAGAGGTAAATAAATCTGATCCAATCATATCCATTTTATATCAAGTGCTTGTGAAAGAGATATGATTTGAGTTGTTTCTTAAAGATGCTAAGTGACTCAGCCTTAAGGACAGAGTTGGGAAGATTGTTCCACCATTTAGCAGTGGTGAATGATATGGAGTGAGAATTAGCACCATGGTTGAATTACCAGGTGACGTTCTTCACTAAAGCACAGTGACCACATGGGAATGTATTTTGGAAATATAGATTGATGGTAAAAATACAAGTAACTACAGGGAGTCAATGGAGAGAGAGGCGTGATGGAGTGACATGAGTTTGCTTGGGTTAGTTGAAAAATCAGTTGTAGTTAGTTTTAAATCAGTTGTAGAGACAAGATAGTATGAAACCAAAAGTTTTTTTTGTAGCTCAGATACACAGAAATGTGATAGATAAATCAAGTGATAAATCTGTTCTCCATGAATGTGTAAAACCACAGAGTGTGATTCTAACTCATTGTGGAGGGAATCTGCAGAGATGGGGGAGGGCATTTTCAGTTACAGCCTGACTTGTATGAGGTCAGTGTCCAAAACAGAAATTGAATCTTCCCGTTGTAAAAACGTTGATTCAACTGATTCTTCTCTCTCTCACTCAGATAAATATGTGCAGGTATCCAGACTCTAGGACTCTTAAAATTATTCATTTTATTATAAAATAGCAACGGTCACAGACAGAAGCAGTTTCCATGTCACTCACTCAACCGGGGTATGTTCACAGAAAACAAGGGAACACTGGTCAAATTTAGAGGAAAACAATATAAGCATGGGATGTCCACAGTCATTTGAAGAACATTATAGACTCCTAAAAATGTATGTAAATCCATACTTTACATTCAAAAATCAGGTTCTTGCACTCTTAGGAGTCATCATCACTACCAGCCAAACTACTGTCAGTAGATTCAACAACATCCTCCTCTTTCTTGTTCTCTCTCTCCTCCTCTTCTATTTCCTTCTGCTCTTCTTTCTTTCTCTTTATCTCCTTCTCCTCTTTCTGCTCTGGTTCATCTTTTGGTGGTACCTTTCCTGTCTTTTCATCTCCTAGGAAAGTGGCCCATCCTTTCAGCCTCTCCTCCCGTTCCCTAACGGTCTCCTGCACCTGGGTGAAGATAAAAAATAAAACAATTGTGAAATGAAGAATGAACAGATAAAATAAGTATTAGACCTTAAAACTTATGAATCTGGGACCTGTGTTTTTAAACACAATAAAGAGTTTACACAGAAGATGTATGGAAGAGTCCCTGATGAGTCCTGTCTGTGGGAATTTCACTTATTCATACAGAAGATCGTTTGTGAGGTCAGACACTGATGTTAAGATAAGATAAGATAAACCTTTATTTGTCCCACAATGGGGCAATTCACAAATGCGGTCCCCGGATAGGGGACGTATCAGATATTAAACTGATAAGAACAGATACTACACTTGATCTTAGCTAAAAGGCCGAGAAGCGATATTAGTTCACAATCACAGTCTAGTTAATCCCAAAGATGTTGAGGTCAGGGCTGGACTGTGTTGAGTAAAGATTTTCCTCGGCAAACTCACCTTCCCAAAGACTTTATGGAACTTACTTTGTAAACTTGCACTGGATGCACCACCTGGACCCAGTGATTAAGAGGCATGTCATAATACCTTTGTCCACAAGGTGGATTTTAATATTTTAAAAATTCTGTTCCATATATTTGGCCCTGATGTGGAATTCCATGTAGCAGGTGTGTAGTGAACGAATGACACCTTGTATCAATCTTAATCAGTTTAGTTAATCATGACAATTTTTAGGGCTTCTCTCTTTCACACAGCATTAGTATTCACATATGATGGTGGAAAGCACTACTAATACAAAGTGGAATTGGAATTGGGACAGTGTTGAACTTCACATTGTAGCTCTTTCACCCGTAACAGTGCACCTCTTATGAGTACAGCGTTTCCACATTTTACATGCAGTGGAAAGAAATAATACAATAAGGCTTTAGTACCTTTACTTCTATTCTTTATATAAATAAAGGTTTGGGTGGAGTATATAGCTCCATACAGTGTTACTGGCTAAGTTAAGCTAGGTCTGATAAAGACAGCAAAGATATACATTACATAGATCAGACCTGATAATCTGTTGCTCCGTCCCACAGCTGAGCCTGGAGCTGCCGTCCCCCGAACCAACGTCCATTCAGTGCGGACACACATGCGTCCGCTTTGTCCGGCTCTTTAAATGCGACTGATGCTACACCATCAGGGTGCCTCTGGTACACACACACACACACACACACACACACACACACACATAAGCATGAATCTACAGAGTGAAAGTGTATATGTGTGTTTGTATGTAAGAGAACGATAGAATTACATCAAATATGATGACCTTCTTCACTTCTCCAAACTTTTCACACTCAGACCGCAGATCCTCTCGATACTCATTTAGGACCAGTGGATCCTCCTGTGTACAGACAATGCGCATTACATTGGTAACCACAAGTTATTGAACTTTACTATCGATGCTCTGTGCAATACAATAAAATTCTGTTAGCATCAACCAGTGCAAATACGCAAACAGTAGCGTAGTAATCCCCCCAGTAATCCCCACCACACACTGGGGTAGCTTTCTGTAATGATGGTACCTCAAAGTCTCTGGGGTGGAACATGTTCTGGATGATCACCACTCGCTCATGTCTCTTACGTACATCTCCTTTCTTCTCTGGTCTCCAGTCCAGCTGCCTGAAAGCAGTAATCACAGGACACACACTTACTGTACCAAGTGAAATGCAACACTGCACCAGCACTAACAAAAAAACATAACAGGAATTAAAATAACACTAATGTTCAGATGTTAAAACCTGATGAAGCAGTTAGTAATAAGGGTTTTTCTGTGGAACTGACTGCATGTGATGTCATTAATTAGACAGTCGTACTTTTGCTGTTGCTGCATTTTTTTGCGATACTCCTTGCTCTTCTTTTTCTTCTTGCTGGCGTCATACTGTCCCTTTAACTCAAACCTGGCCTCTTCCACATGCAGACGGTAACCTCGAATCTCATGTTCATCCAATAGTCGCTCAGCCAAAGCTACTGATTCCCTCTAACACACACACAGTACTGTAATGCAGTGTGTACCAGAAAGCGATATACATATGAAAATAAGGAAACACACATACAGACCTTCAGGTAGCAGCAGAGTCCATCCCCTTTCTGATTCCCCTCGCCATCTTTATATAATTTGATTTTATACTCTTCTGTCATTGGGTCTCTCATTATTATGCCACATTTTGACATTACCTCCACAAATTCTTCAGGAGTGATATCAGGAGGAAGACCTGTAACACACACACACACACACTCAGCATCTTTATGTATTACAGTAGTTTGATTCAAACACTTGCCTCTACAGACATGTCAAAGCCTTTAAAGTCTGCACTCACCTGAAACATAAACATTAGTGTTTCTGTTTTGCTCAAGATCAAACCACCCTTAGAGAAAGATAAAATGACAAATTGGTTACTTATTCATTAGTACAATAATGAGAACGAATGATGTTGGTGTTGGTGGGATGAATTCACCAGGTTCTGATTTCCTTTTCTCTCCCTTCTTCTTCTCCTCTTTAGCAATTCCTAACTCTGTCCCTTCCTCATCATCTTTCTCCAGTTCCAGTTTGTCTGTTTCAGATGGGGGTGCTGTGGCCCCATCCTCATTAAATCCGTAATTTGCCTGATATGCTGCCAAGAAGTCCTCCGTTAACTGTGAACATGTAATTGAGAGCTGTGAGTTTCCAGATCCTTAACTTGCTCACATTGACCTTATACACATGAATTAAACATAATGGAGAATATGTTATCATGAATGCGTTCATAATAATCATAACAATAATATTTATGACCCATAATAATGGTAAAAAACAGAATCAAGCAAATGTACACTTCATTCACTCCGTCGCAGAATCTAAATGAGTAACAGCCTTGTTAACACTCTCCAAGGGCCATATCAAGAACTACCACTGATACTAACTGTAAAACATGTAGCTCATCTGCAGGACTGCATCTCATTGGAGGATTGTTCTTTGTTACATCATTGATTATTGAAAAACGGTTAAGTTATAAAATAACTTTTACCAGTTCATCTGGTGCCAACAATCACATTTTCCCTCCTCTGATGGTCATTTGATCATGATGGAAAGCTGCTGGATTTTATGTCATAGGTCGCCACCTTTTAGAAATGAAAATAAGTGACACCACCACAGCTCCTCTGGGCCACAACCACCATGGGACTGACTCCTATTGGGCGTGGTACTCACGGCAGTGCTATGAATTATCTTATGTGCTGTGTTGTAATTTAAGGGCTGATCAAGAAATTAAATAGTTCTACTTAAAACTTAAAAAACTTTATTAATAACAAACAAATTTTCTTATAAAGTGTTGTTAAATAAATCATGAATGAAATATGTGTTGAGTGTCTAACGATGAACCTTTAAAATTTAAGGGCATAATTAGCTGAGGTAACCTAGGGGGAGGAATGGGATGACAAATTGTTAGTTAAATTGAACAGTATTTTTCTTAAGACTGAAGGAAAGTCAGGTGATCCAAACAGTTAAACCACATTAATAACTGAATTCATGTAATGAAAACTGAACACTGTATTCTAGGGGTGCTGAAAAAAATCGATTCTTCAAAGAATCGCGATTTGTAGTCCTGGCGATTCTGAATTGATTTTAAAAAAATGTGTTTAAGTTTTATTTTTTGGCGCCCCCTCCCGAGTGTACTGCATATCGCATTACATATCTGCTCGGCCACAGTACAGCAAGCTTGTTAACCAGCTCCCGTAGTAGTTCTGAACTAGCATGCTAGTGGGAAGCATGGAGCAGGGGGGAGCGGGATTTGACCCCTTCGTCGGCGTTAAAAGCAGGTGTTTGGCTTTTAAAGTGAGGAACAGAAAGCTCCATATGAGCACAACTGTTTACAAAAAGTGTAAAATGAAATCGAGGTACTTTGGAAAATACGACAAATGCGCGAGCCCGTTTGGCGCGACATCACCCTGAACTAAAAGAAGTTGAAAATATATTTAATATTTAAGGTTAGGTTTTGAAAATGATTTGATACAGGAAGGAACCTGAAAGTATTGTTTTAAATAAATGTTCTGTTTACATTGTCGTTTCATCTTGTCAATCACATAATTTCAACAAAATTTAAAGACCACTTGAACTGAAAAAATCGTTTCTGAATCGAATTGTGACCTCAAAAACCGGAATTGAATCGAATAGTCAGACACAGAGATTCGCACCCCTGCTGTATTCCTCACAAATATAAATATTTTGACAAAAAAAAATACACAACACAACACAATCATGTGATCTAAGGGCGAAGCAGTTAGTATCCCGGTGCGAATCCCCATCTGGGTGGAGTTTCCATGTTCCGGTTTTCTCCCACAGTCCAAAAACATGGATCAAGTCAATTAAGTTCTCCAAATTGCCCCATATAGTAGAGTGTGTCTGTGTGCGTGTCTGTGTGGGTGAGTACGTGCCAGGCGATAGATAGTGTATCTGCCCTGCGCCCGAAACTTTCTCCCTTGGATGGGCATGGGGAACACCCCCCCCCCCCTAATATAGGATAAAGCGGAAGATAATGGATGTGATGGATATATATATATATTTTTTTTTTAAAGATTGAAAATTTTTCTTAACAAATGTTATTTTGGGGACAAAGCTTATAGAATCCGTTGGTCACAGAATTCTATTTGGAGAAGCGGAGCCGGGGAGGCTTTTAATCATTATTGTCAGATTTTGTATTGATGTTGCGTAACAGTTTATTGGGCACTTGGAAATACGGAAAAAATCAGGACGCAAAAGTATTTGCCAAATACGGGAAGATTCCATGTTTTACGGGACGTATGGCAACCCTACTGCTAAAAGTAAATTCAGTCACTTCGTGTTTATTTGAATATAATTCCATGGTTGGTCTTTGGTACCTTAGGAAACCAGGCTTTTTTCTCGTGGTCCCAGTCGTAGATGGTTCCATCCTGGGGGTCGACGTATGTGTACGGATCGTTTTGATCATCTCGCTTCTGACCGTAGAGCTCCTGCAGACGCAGCTGCTCATGAAAGTCCCGATTACCGTCGGATTCTCCACTCATCTACAGAACGAACACATGGAGCATCATATCAACCACACGCTCAACCAACAAGCACGATTACAAAGAGGACTTGAAAAAGTGCACTCCACAACACATGGAGTAAAAGCCACATGGGCCAAAAACAGTGTGTATAAGGCGCTAATAACATGTCATGTACTACATCACAGGCCCCGCGTAATGCATTTCTGTTTACTGTGGACATTGTGTTCATCACTAAGATGTAAATAATGAAAGTATGCTAAGCTAGCTAGCCGACTCAACTACAGGGCTAATAAGCCGATCATAGCCGCGTTGTCTTAGTTGAGCAGCTCATTAGAGTTCTGACTTTGTCAACACTTGAATTTGAGTTAAATTAAGGTTCCCGTTAATCCGTAAAACATAACAAAGAATTATATTTACCTCTGAGTGTTAAAACCTGCTTGCGATCAATTATTCCCTCCCTTTGATGAGTCCGACCAAGCGCATGCACCACTAAAAGGTTCCGGGGGATTAAGAACGAGAATTCAGACGCGTAGTGACGGACGTTATTTAAATGTTTAAAAAATTTTTTTAAATGTTTTTATAGTTTCCTATGCACGGTATGTAGTTTGCACAACATGCTTAACTGCAGTGTTAATTTTTATTCATATACAACAGGAAATGGAGCGCAATCTTGCGATAAATTGACTTCTAGTGAAGATTAATGAATTTAAGTAATGAGCTGTGCAAATTATTTTTATTGAGGATGTAAAGTACATATAGAAATAAAGAGTGAGTGTATAATATAAATAATATTCTATAATAATATGGTATATTAATATGGTAATAATATGGTAATAAGTCAGTCACGGTGGCTTAGTGCTTAGCACGTTCACCTCTCCAGGTTTGCAATCCAATCTGGGTGGAGTTTCCATGTTCTCCCTGTGGGTTTCCTCAGGGTTCTCCAGTTTGCTCCCACAGTCCAAAAACATGAATTCAAGGTAAATTTAATGCTCTAAATTGCCCCAAATAGAGAGTGTGTGTGTGTGGGTGAGTGAGTGTGCCCAGCGCTAGATTGGCTCCCTGTCCTGGGTTTATCTGCCCAGCGCCCAAAACGTTCTTCCCTGGATGGGCATGGGGAGCCCCCCTTCCCCTCCCGTAACCCTAATAGAGGATTAAGCAGAAGAAGTGCATACACCCACTGTTCCCCTGTGGTGGGCTGCTAATGTTATGCTAATGAGTCACAGAAAGTCCAACTCCTAAATATAAAGGGAAGGTGCTAAAATCCCAGTATGACCATAAGATTTTCAAGCACAGCAATTCAATTATCTAGGTCAAGAAGTAAGGTAGAGGTTTTGATTGGAATTGATCGATTATTTGTGTATTTAGAATGTTGTGCGGATTAAACATCAGGTAATGGACAGAGAATATACAGAGCTGTGCAAATTATTTTTATTAAGGAAGTAAAGTACATATAGAAGTAAAGAGTGAGCGTATAATATAAATAATATTCAATAATATTATGGAGTAAATTAATGGTTGATTTTTATTTAATACAGCATTACATCATCTGGTGAAAATAAAACTTGATTTAGGATTATTTAAAGAAGTTAAAAACATTGCCACTGCAGGTGAATCCTAGGGGCCATAAAGAGAAGGTGCTAAAACCCCAGTATGAACGTAAGATTTTCAAACAATATAATTATCTGAGTGAAGAAGGAAGGTAGAGGTTTCGATTGGTATTGGATATCGATTGTTTCGATATCGGTTATTTGCATATTTAGAATGTTAAGCTTCAGGTCATGAACACAGAACAGAACTGTGTGGCATCTTCAGGGCTGGTGGTAGTAGAGCTGAGAGCTCTCAGGTACAGTTCCATACACACTCTGTGCTCGCGGTATGAGGCTTTGCTGATACACCACATCTGCACACAGACACGCTGAGGTCATCAGTGTTGCCAACTTAGCGACTTTGTTAATATATTCAGTGTCTTTTCAGATACCAATAAACTTGTTATTTTAAAAAGTGACTAGTTACAAATCTAGCGACTTTTTCTAGTGTTATTGGATGTGAAGGTTGTGCTGTACTCCACAACAGTTTCGATGCTCAGTAGCACAGTCAGAGCAGACTTATTACTTTTTATCTACAGTACAACTGAACTGTGCATGCCCAAAGCTGCCAGTGACCCCGCCCCCTAATTACAGAGTGGAATGTAAATATAAATGCAATTATCTTACAATAAATGCAGTCTCTGGTTTCAGTCTCTGGACTTCCATACTCACCTTATCCATGGTGTGTTCCTCTATGTAAAACATCTAACTAAGTAACTACAAATTGATTTAATGAATGTTAAATTGGGTTGGTAAAGTTAGGTAGATATTCCACATTTGGCAGGCATTCGCGTTCCACCTCTGTTCACTCTCACATACAATTACATACAAAGTACATAATAATTACATACATCATTATATTTTGTCAAAATTCATTGTCTATTAAGTGTTTTTTGAAATCTTATATGTAGATATTATTATTGTGAAATTAGATTAGCATACGTTGGTGTTTTTATCAATAAGATCCAGTTATTCAGACCAAATTAAACATTGATAAGTTTTGCGTGTTGGACCATTGGTGCTTCTTCATTAATTCATTAATTAACATTTATGTTTTAATACATAACATGGTACATAACATAGCTTTTGAGTAGTTAGATTATGTAAGGTTTTTAAAATACTTTTAAGTAATCAAGCGAAAAGGAATATGGTAAAGTAAAACTTATAATGAGTTGAATAGTTCATGTAGGGCAAAGTAGCTCAGTGGTTAGGGCGTTGGGCTATCAATCGGAAGATCAATCTGGGTTTAAATCCCAGGTCCACAGAAGTTACCTATGTGGGTCCTTGAGCAAGGCCCTTAACCCTCATTGCTCCAGGGATGTTGTGATTAACCCTGTGCTCACCTTGTAAGTCACTTTGGATAAATGATCAAATGTAAATGTAAATGTAGTTCAGAGAATAGATAAAATGACTAAAATGACTGGATGAGCATGGGAAAGAGTAGGAATGTTCGGCTGCATGGTAAGCGGTGAGATTTGAATAATAGGATAGTCACCAAATGGCATGGTGGCTAAGTAATTAGCACGTTCGCCTCTCAGTGCTGGGGATTCCAGATTCGAATCCCAAACTGGGTGGAGTTTCCATGTTCTCCCCGTTTCCGTGTGGGTTTCCTCTGGGTAGGGTGACCAGTCACACAATTTTGTTACTTTTCACGCATCCCGCAAATTGAGACATTGTCCCGCATTGTTATTAAAAGTCAGACTCCAGTTTTAAAATGCGTGTTTTATAATCTGACATTAGATGGCTGTGTTGTCTGTTATCAGGGGAGAGGAGGGCTGTTTGAATGTCAATCAATCGGGAACGTGGACGCATGTTAAGGGCGCGCCCACCAACACAAACAATGCAAAATCAGCTCAGAACAGCAGGAGAAATCCAGGAAAGTCATAACCTTTAGCACATTAAAGACTGTTCTGTTTAATTGTACATATATATATTGGTGTCCCACATTGTCCCACACAAACATAGTCTTTGTCCCACATCTGGTGAATTGGAATCTGGTCACCCTACCTCTTGGTTCTCCGGTGTTCTCCCACAGTCCAAAAACATGGATTAAGGTCAATTGAATTATCCTAATTACCCCAAATTAAAATAGAGTGTGTTTGTGTGTGGCTGTGTGAGTGAGTGTGTGCCCAGCAATAGATTGGCTCCCTGTCCTTGGTGTATTTGCCCAGCGCCCGAAACGTTCTCCCTTGGATGGGCATGGGGAACCCCCCCCCCCCCCCCGCAACCCTAGTAGAGGATAAAGCAGAAGATAATGGATTGATGGATGGATGGATAGTCAACAAGAACATGTCATAAACTCATACCCCTGAAGGGGACAGAAATCAGGAACAGATGAGGAAGAAGTTAGAGATGCTGAGTCCCCCACTGAGTCTCGGTCCTCCCAAAGTTTCTTCCTTAAAATAACAACATAACAGGGAGTTATGTTTTTCTTGCCACTGTCACTTTGGCTTTCTCTATGGGGGTTTAAAGGCTTTTAATTCTGTAAGGCTGCTTTGTGACAATGTACTGTTGTAAACAGCGCTATATAAATATAGCACTAAAAAAACAGCGAGGGCCAAACTGTCCAAGGCCATCAGAGAGGCAAAGCGCGCACACGGTCGGAACATCCACAGCCACTTCCAGAACAGCGGAGATACACGGCGCATGTGACATGGCATCCAGACCATCACCAATTACAGGAAAACATCTCCTGCCTGCGATGGTGACATCTCCCTTCCAGATGTGCTGAACGACTTCTACGCTCGGTTTGAGACACAGAACCGCGCGACAGCAAGGAAGCCCACCCCTCCTCTCAACAACCAGGTGTTGTGCTTCACAGCAGCTGACGTGAGGAAAATTCTATGCAGTCAACCCTCGAAAAGCTGCTGGACCAGACAACATTTCTGGCAGAGTGCTCAGGGAATGTGCGGACCAGCTGACAGATGTCTTCACCGACATCTTCAACACCTCCCTGAACTATGCCATGTCCCGATGTGTCTCAAGGCTACAACCATCATCCCCGTGCCGAAGAAGTCTCCAGTGTCCTGCCTCAACGACTACCGCCCCGTTGCACTGACTTCCGTCATCATGAAGTGCTTTGACAGGCTTATCATGAGGCACATCAAGACCCTGCTGCCACCTACACCTGCAGCGGGTATTGAAGACGGCTGAGAAGATTATCGGTGTCTCTCTCCCCTCCATCACGGACATTTACACTACACGCTGCAACCACAAGGCCACCAGCATTGTGGATGACAACACTCACCCCTCACACACACTCTTTGAACTCCTGCCTTCTGGAAAAAGATACCGGAGCATACGGGCCAACACCTCCAGACTACGTAACAGCTTCTTTCCTCAGGCCATCAGACTCTTAAACAATTTCACCAGCACTGTTACCTCTCAACTAAATGTTTACTAAATACTAATATTTATTGTTCATTACTTGAATGTTTACTTGGGGAAAAAAAAAATAAAAATTATTCATTACTTGAATGTTTATTGTTCTGTGTATCGTCCTATATTTATTGAAATTCTTGTGTTTGCACATTGTATTGGTTGTTATATGTAGCACCTTGTTCCTGAGGAACGCTGTCTCATTCCACATATATTGCACTGTGCTTTATATTGTGGAATGACAAATAAAAATGCTTGACTTGATAAATTAATTATTTGAACTTACTTGAACTAGATGTTCTGGTGGATGTTTTAATGAGTAAAAAGACTGTTGTCTGGAGGGGTGCGCACACACAGAAGAAGCAAGTCACTCCCTCCTGAAGGACTTATATGGACAAAGTAGAGGACTTGGGCAGAGCTCTCGGGGGATAGCAACGAGTTATCATCCATATTTTTCATAGTTTGATATTTTTCACGGTCTATTCAGTAAAACGCATTAAATTATTTTTGAACGAAACTGCAGAATTCTGACTTTTTATGTAACTCAACAGTTACAGTGGGTTGCAAAAGTATTCATACCCCTTAAACTTTTCCATATTTTGTCACATTACAACCACAAACATAAATATATTTCACTGGAATTTAATGTGAAAGACCAACACAAAGTGGTATACAATTGTGAAGTGGAATGAAAGTTATACATGAATCAACAATTTTTTTACAAATAAAAAACTGAAAAGTGCGATGTGCAAAATTATTCAGCCCCCCTGAGTCAATACTTTGTGGAACC
>JAFMOD010000246.1:901560-930955 GCA_019802435.1 Corydoras maculifer
GGGGCTGAATAATTTTGCACATCGCACTTTTCAGTTTTTTATTTGTAAAAAAATTGTTGATTCATGTATAACTTTCATTCCACTTCACAATTGTATACCACTTTGTGTTGGTCTTTCACATTAAATTCCAGTGAAATATATTTATGTTTGTGGTTGTAATGTGACAAAATATGGAAAAGTTCAAGGGGTATGAATACTTTTGCAACCCACTGTATTTTTGCCATATTTGATTAACTTTCTTTTTTTATTGCTTTTGTGTAGTAAATCTTCATTTATTGTCAATTAACTAACAGCTTAGCTCACTACATTTTACAAGTAGCTTGCCCAACACTACCTACATATTTAAACATTCTATCGGTCTAACATTTCAGTGCTAAGACACATTTCCCTTATCTGGACTTATTTGTGGAATCTTAAATAATTTGACAATTTTCAGGAGTGTGTTATAACACAACCTGAGCTTCATCTGAACATAATTCATGTGACATTCTAGATTTATTAGTACGAGAATCTCCACTCCCAACTTCCAAAGTTGTTGGTAAAGTTCCATTGTACTTTTTTTTTCTCTCTCAAATTGTTATTCCTTTATTCTACAGCTTCAAATACATGCAAATTGACTATTATGCAAATTAGGTGTTGACGTCATTTAGCGAATTTTAGAACAGCCACACTGCAAAAAATTAAATCATGATCAAAACATCATAAAAAAGTGTAACACACCTTGTTTTGACAAATAGATTTCTTTTCATTCATTCATTCATTATCTTCCACTTTATCCTATATTAGGGTCGAGAGGGGGTTCCCCATTCCCATCCAGGGGAGAACGTTTCAGGGCGCTGGGCAGATACACCAAGGACAGGGCGCCAATCTATCGCTGGGCACACACACACACAGACATGCACACAAACACACTCTACATGAAGCAATTTGGAAAACTCAATTGACATGATCCATGTTTTTGGACAGTGGGAGGAAACCGGAGAACCCGGAGGAAACCCACGCGGACACAGGGAGAACATGGAAACTCCACCCAGATGGGGATTCGAACCGGGAATCCCTAGTGCTGAGAGGCGAACGTGCTAACCACTAAGCCACCGTACAAATAGATTTAAAAGTAAGATAAATAATCTAGTTTTTAAAAACGTTCATATTTTAAGAAATCGTAATAAGATAAATTTACTCACTTGTTTCATGTATATTTTTTCTTAATTTGTGTTTATTTTTTATTTTTTGACATAGATTTTTAGCAGTGAAATAGTTACTTTGCTTTCTGATGATTTGGGAACCCTAGAGGTCATTCAAATGCTGCAGACAGCATGTGACTGATGACATTACCATCCAGTCTGGTGCTCTTACCAAGGTGAGGTCTCTTCAATGAGAGCTGTTGTGTGGAGTCAGAGGAAGCTGATGAGCTCTGAGTGGAACTAGACTTATCCGATCTTACTGATGCCACAGTTAGGAACTGGAACCCAGGCTTGTGATTGGTTTTAGTACTGACTGGGGCGGTGTGACTCCACTCTATACAGAAATACACACCCACACACACACATTTGTCTTTAGTAAAAAAATAAACATGGCACAGGAGGAATTGAAGTTTCTGAGGTTCTTTACCTGATTGTTCCTGCAGTTTAAGGCGTCCGAAGCACAGGTGAACTCTCCACTGTTTACGCACGTTCTCTTTCATCAGACATTGGAAAATGAAAATAAAGAAACCTGAGGAGACGTGAGATCAGTCCTCAAATACAGAATCTAAACCCTCTCTCTGTATTTAAAACCTGCTCCTGGTGGGGTTGTATATGCCCCCCCACCTAGGTACCCCATGCGATGCCTCACCTTGCAAGCTGTTAAGGATGGAGAACATGTAAAGAAGTGGGATTTTGGCACTACCCCATGCAAAGAAGGCGGTGCTCCAGGTGAGTCCAAGCAACAGCGTAAGGCTGGCCACACCCTTCAGTTCCATTATTATACCTCTATGCTCAGTCACACATGCCTTCCTCACTTGTACCAGAACTACCAAAAAGATGGAGCTGTTCACCAGCAGGATTAACCCCACCACGGTCACCACACACAGGTAGAACACCACATCATCTGAAACCCAGCAGCTGAGATACACACATACAGAAATACATTCACTGAAGCTTTGATATAAATATGCACATTAAAGAAACAGATTTGTAAATGACTCACAACTTCTCTGTGCTCTGGAGGGGCTGAAGTCCATATGAGTCTGAATTCACCACCAACACCACACTGCAAACCACCAGAGGAACTCCTGCAACACAGCAGATACTGCTGAGTGCGCACTACAGATACAGGCTGTCACATATAAACCGATTTTAATGTGATTGACTCACCCCAGCCCACAAAGCAGAACTTAAGGATGTATGATGGCACATAGATGTTAAAGACTTTAACAAGAGCTAGGTACATGTTCACCGCCTCCAGAAACATCCAAGTGAAGGATGCCAACAGGAAGTAGTGCTGTGTTAATGCCACGGCGATGCAAACAACACGCAGATTAAAAGAGGAGAACCAGGAGTTAACAAGGAAATTAAGATTGAGGCCGAGCAGAGCAACGGAGAGGTTCAGCAGGATCTGAGAGGGGTAATCATGCCGCAACTTCCTGTATAGTCATAAATACACAAGAAATGTTTGTTACTCTGTGTGTGTGTGTGTCTGTGTGAGAGAGACAAAGACACTCACTCCAATAGTGTGTATGTCAGCACTGTCACACCCAAGAAAAAAGATGACACGCCACATCCAGTGTAGGTGATGAGAGTCAGGATCTTCTCGTTTTCCGCATCAATCGGAGTCCTGGATATGTCCTGAATAAAGATTTATATACACACACCTTCACATTCCATCATCTACAGGAGCATCCCATTCTCAAATCAGCTTCCACTCTTCTCTTTTGATGTTTATATTTATGTACAGTACATATATGAATGAATTCAAAACAAGTACACAAACTTATGTAATACCAGCAGGACCCCAAAGTGAGTCAGATGATCGCACATGCAGGTTGTATATTCACGAGTTACGGTATACTTCCAACAGCCTGAGGAACTCCAACCACCTTGACCACCTAATATAAACACACACACACACACACACACACACACACACACACACACACACACACACACACACACACACACAGTGTTTAGACATTAACAGTATTACATGATTGATCTTGAATTCACAACCAGTAGCTGAATTAATGATGTGATTACAAACATCACCACAACAAAGGAGAGAGATAAATGCTACTGTGTCACAACACATACATGCACACACACATAGAGATAACAAGAACAACAATAATAATAATAACCCACTGTTCTTATTAAAGTTCCAGAACACACACTGGACATCTTTATTCATCTGAAAATAAAGATGTATATAATAAATTAATATATTTTAATTGCAGTTTATTTATATATAATGATATAGTGATTCAAATCAGATAAGTGATAAATGAGTGATGAACTGTAATTAATCAGATGTTGTTGTGTTCAGTAGTTCTTTACCAGGTTGGTGTTGAGGTTGCGCAGGGTAATGTTGATTGGGGTGCTCAGGTCTTTAATGGGTCTCGCTGCGTTAATGACACTGGCAGATATGACAAATGTGTTCAGGACGTGTTCAGGACTTTGAGTGTCCTGCAGGGAAACGCATGCATCATGTGGACCAATAACAATGCACATTTTACACTACTTCTTTACACTTAACTTCTGAAGTTAATAAGTACCTGAAATAGTTCAGGAACTCTGTAGAAGTGGAATTGAACACGAGGTTTAACGGTGTACTGTTGAGGAAAATTGAAATGTATTGTAATAGGGAGAGATATGAATGCTACTGTGTCTTCACCCGGGTCCTGATTAATAAACACCTAAAACACACACATTCACACACACAAGATATTTGGACAGTTTATGGCTTTGTCACCTAAAGCAGGGGTGTCATACTCAGCATCCTGAGCATCAGCACAAAGTACACTTTAGGTCTTCAGCCTAACAGGATCAACATTTATTAAATACACTAAAAATAAATATTTTTTGAACATATAGGAATAAAAAACAGACAGGAAATTTATTCCACAATAAATAAACTTAAACTTTATATACATTGAAATACTTTGCTCTCTATAAAATAAATATTTTGTCAAAATGTTACAACTATAAACACACTGCAGAAAAAAAACATAATATGATGAAATTAAAATTATGCTTTTCCACAAATGTAAAAATAACAAATAATAAAATTCAGTTTTCTTTGCACGTGGGACATTTAAAAATATTAACTTAAACTTACATATCTTTATTCTTATGAATATCTTTAAATATTTCTGCTTTAAATAAAAATGTTCCTGTCAAAATCATACAAATTTAAATATTAGCTTGGTCCAAAAACATATTGCCGGTCCATTAATAACAATAATAATAGATCAGTGCAAAATGATGTGTAAAATTAATTGTATGGAGGCCGGAAATGGCCCACGGTCCTTGAGCTTGACACTATGACCTAAAGTGCATTAAATTAAGTGAATTACTACCATCTACTAAATTAGTAAAATTACTATGTGTATATGTCTGTATGTCTGTGTGTTTACCTGTGGATTATTATTAATTGTTGTGACTCCAAATGTCAAGTTGTAGAAAGTCTCTGTATTTACTTCCACAACCGATAGCACTAATGCCTGAGCTACAATGCTAACAGAGTCTCCATTTAAATCGAACATTTTATCTCCAACCATTGCTGTGATGTTTAAAATACTGAAAATACACATACACAAAGAGCACCGCATGTGGTGAACATGTTAAAACCGTTAGTATAGCTTGTGATAATATTTCTGAGCTTATGTATCAGGCTCACTTGTTGGTTAAGGGCTGAAGGTTACTTTTTGAAGTCAGGATTTCCGAAGTTATGGCAATAATGGCCTGAGCAAGGTCAAAGGTCACAGTGCTAACATTAAGTACAACCTCCAACGTGTTCAGCACTAGGCGTAGGTCTTGTTCATTCAGCATCTCACTCTCCATCATTATGTCCCTGATCATGTCCAGCACGTCCATCGCTGTGTCTGCACAAGTGAGACACAAGGGATGTTTCAATAACATCACACTCATGGGTAGTACATTTTTTCAAGTGCCCCACTTAAACTCTTTATAAAAGTGAAATTCACAAAAAAAAAACACACACACAAATTGTAGCTCCTGGTTACAGATTGTATGATATACCAGAAGCTATAATCACAGCATATTTTGTACAAATTTAATAAATCAGCATAAAAACAATCCCTCACCGTTGGTTACTGTGATGTATTTGAGGTCCGCCAGCGTCTTCACTACCATCGGACAGAACTGCAGGTTGGGCTTTCCCCAAATTGCTCGGTCAGTCATTACATTCAGAGAACTGGTCACAATATTATATTCAAATTCACATTAAAATTATACAGATAACTAAACTGTACTTTAGCATTGAACTATAACAAGCTGAAGGGTGTAGTGTAAAAGGATGTAGTGTATAGGGTATAAAGCTGTAGTATGAGGTATGTATGTAGTATGTACCACTTGCGGGATGCATTACGTGTTAAGTCTCCTGTACAGGGCAGTATTAAGGTTTTCTCAGTCTCAGTTTCTTTCCACAAATAGAAGCCTTTTCTTGTCTGCTGTGTGTGTGGGGGGCACGGGCCTGGCACTGTAATACACACACACACATACACACACACACACACAAACACACACACACACACACACGTTGTATTAAGAGATTCAGATCGTCTTTTCTGATATTTTCTAGTTAAAGGTTCATACTTATGACTGAAATGTGAATGTGTTCAGGTGGCACATGGAGGTCGACAGTGCCAATACTATAATTCATCTGCAGCAAGTTTTTGATCTGTTCTTGTTTTTCAATTACATTGAGGCAAATCGGAACCAGAATCTGAAACTCACAGCTGTAGCTGAACAACACATCAAAACCAAATTTTATCATTTGAAATTAAAAAAATTACAACAAAATAATAAGATCAAATAAACCAAGTTCCAAGTTTAACTCAGACTGATTTAGATTCATTAAGATGATTGATCTGAATGATTGACTCAGATGATCCATGATGTCTTATAAAGCAACATATGAAATAAATGGTTTCGTGAATACATGAAACATTAAATGAGGAAGGCTCTGTTTGTGTTTGTTTTCTCACCGTGGTGTTGAAATGATTAAAGGCTACAAGATAAAATAAATTATTATTATTAGAAACAGATCTGAGGTCCTCGATGACATCATTAGCATTAGTACAGAAATTACCCCTTTTATTCCTAAATCAGCGATGCGTTCAGCCGAACTGTAAAATCAACAAAAACGTAAATAAAATTACTTTTTTTTAAACAAACTACAAAAAAAATAAAAAAATCTTTTTATTACAAATAAACTCACATATAACTTAAGAGCTCATCTGAAATCAAGAGGAAATTCAACACATGGATTCCTTTTTGAGAGAAAAGTTCAGAGAGCTAAATTCACACACACACACACACACACACACACACACACACACACACACACACACACACACAAAGCCTTTTTAAAAAAGATTTAAAGCCCAGAATAGTTGTTATTTATATTAATAATCTAATGAGAGTATGTCTTACCCAGGTTTGAATGATGTCCTCAGGGTTCTGATCTGGTTCACTGAGACTCACATTCAAGCTGACCCTAAAGAAAGTATCTGTAACATAGGGAGGCTCACACTACAAGAATCAGACGATTATTACTGTTGATTATCAGATCTATCAGATTCTGACCTGTGACATTAGTGTGAGGAGACTCAGAAACCTGCAATGTGCTGGACGTATGAATCACTGTGAATGTAGAGTCAGTTGTTGCCGGAAGTTTATTCCCTGAATCTGAATACACACACACACACACACACACACACACACACACACACACACAGTGATTGCAGGTTTTTAACTACTATCCACTATCATTAATTTTCACAAAAAATAATGGCTCGCTGCCACTAGGAGCGAGCCACCAACTATTTTGTAGGCCTTGCGGTTCTGAGCTGGTGCACTGGTATCTTATGGATCAAGCTCTAGTTTTATCAGTGTGCTGTTGATGAACAGTTGATGGAGCTGACTGGCAAAACAGGCCCATGGGATGCAGATGGAGTGCCACTCTGCCAGTGTGATTGTGTTGGGCATCACCCAGTTCCTCCCAAACAGCATGGCCTGCAGGTGAAGAACATGCCCTCGAAACCCAAGCTCCACATAGCTGTGGAGTTGATTATCAGATATATCAGATTCTGACCTGTGACCTTAGTGTGAGGAGACTCAGAAACCTGTGAGGCGCTAGATGTATGGATCACTGTGACTGGAGAGTCAGGGGTTGGAGGAAGTCCAGGCCCAGCATCTGAATCTAGGGGGGGGGGGGGGGGGGGGGGGGGGGGGGGGGGGGGGGGGGGGGGGGGGGGGGGGGGGGGGGGGGGGGGGGGGGGGGGGGGGGGGGGGGGGGGGGGGGGTATCAGATTCTGACCTGTGACCTTAGTGTGAGGAGACTCAGAAACCTGTGAGGCGCTAGATGTATGGATCACTGTGACTGGAGAGTCAGGGGTTGGAGGAAGTCCAGGCCCAGCATCTGAATCTACACAAACACACACACACACACACACACACACACACACACACAAACACACACAGTGATTGCCGGTTTTTACAACTATCCACCATCATGTCTTCTCACAAACAGTGTGGTGATCTGGTGATCCACATCCATGTGCCATTGATGAACAGTTGGAGCTGACTGGCAGAACAGGCCAATGTAATGCAGAGGGAGGGCCAGTCTGCCAGTTTAGGCATGTTGGGCGTCACCCAGTTCCTCCCAAACAGAGTGACCTGCAGGTGGAGAGCGTGCCCTCCGAACCCAAGCTCCACATAGCTGTGAAGAAAATTTATCAGATCTATCAGCTTCTGACCTGTGACCTCAGTGTAAGGAAACTCAGAAACCTGCGATGTACTGGACGTATGGATCACTGTGACTGAAGACTCAGGTGTTGGAGGAAGTCCAGTCCCTGAATTAGAATCTACACACACACACACACACACACACACGCACACACACACACACACACACACACACACACACACACACACACACACACACACATTTAGGGAGGTAATGAGAATAGAGAGGTAGGGAGGGAGTACAGAGATGCTATTAATTACCTGTTGGGTAAACCTGTAAAGAATTCTTCTTAATGATCAGATGATAATCAGGAAGAAAATGATGCTCTGCCTCTAGAACCTTAGTCACATTTTTCTGAACTTGTATCACTTCTTGACTCGGGATCACAGTGAGGTGAACCAAAATATCAAACCTATAATAAACAAAGAATAAACATTTATAAATATTCATATTATTTAGACTGATTGACTAAAGTCCTGGCCTATGATCTTACACCTAAACCTTGGAAGCCACACTCACTACTGTGATGTAAAATCATTGTGTAATGACTAATTTTGACAGTAGAACTGTAAGTGTTTTTACCAGTTTCCTACAGAATCCCTGACTGCATGACATTCCTAATAACACAGAGGATCAGAGGGATCACTACAACAAACATGGTCTTAGTTTAAATTTTTCACAAACAGAACAATACTTACATGATTCTTCTCATTAAACCTGCTAAAGACACAAATACACAAAGTAATGGTTAAAACTGGTTTATACTGTATGATGATGATGCAGTGTAATGGTTTCTCACCTCTGTACGATGGAAGCCATGATTCTTAGGATGTTATATGGAAGCGTATTCTCTAACTACAGGATTAAAGATTTCAAATTCATTACTCATTGTCTTTAATTTGAATAAAGTTTAGTTAAACATCAAAACAGCATCTATGTAAGACAGAGGTAGGAAGCAATATGCTAATTAGATAGTAGACTTGTGGTTTTTGGTGGAATAGCTCTCACCCAGCAGCGTGCAACTTGTTCGGCATGGTAGGTGGTGGTGACATTGCTGTAAATGCCGCAGATCAGAAGCCGAATCTTAATCTTGTATAGAGTCCACGCTGAAACCACAATTGAAAATATATATTGACATATTATTAATGTGTGTGTGGGCGGCATGGTGGCTTAGTGGTTGGCACGTTGGCCTCTCAGCGCAGGGGATTCCCGGTTTGAATCCCCATCTGGGTGGAGTTTCCATGTTCTCCCCGTGCCTGTGTGGGTTTCCTCAGGGTTCTCCGGGTTCCTCCCACAGTCCAAAACAAAAACATGGATCAAGTCAATTGAGTTCTCCAAAATTGCCCCATATAGAGTGTGTATGTTTGTGTCTGTGTGAGTGAGTGTGTACCCAGCGATAGATTGGGGCTCTGTCCTGGGTGTATCTGCCTAGTGCCCAAAAAGTTCTCCCCTGGATGGGCATGGGGAACCCCGGGTGACCCTAATATAGGATAAAGCGGAAGATAATGGATGGATGGATTAATGTGTGTGTGTCTGTGTGTGTGTGTGTGTATGTGTATGTACCACACTTCAGCGTATCATCTGATTCAGCAGGACAGTGGGTCTTGATCTCCCAGACTTGGTGATGCCAATTGATCAGGTCTCCATCAGTGCAGTTGTTATTGATTTCGGTCTGATCACGTGCTCGGCCCCACATTCTGAACAATGTAACATTCCCCTGCAGGTTTTTACCACTATCTACCATCATGTCTTCTCCCAAAAAGTAATGACTCGCCCCCAGAAGGAGCGAGCCACCTCCTGCCAGTTTGCAGGCCTCGCCTTTCCAATCCGGTGCACCAGTGTCTTCTGTATCGAGCTCCAGTTTCATTAGTGTGCCGTTGATGAACAGTTGGAGCTGATTGGCGGAACAGGCCCATGTGATGCAGATGGAGTGCCACTCTGCCAGTGTGAGCGTGTTAGGTGTCACCCAGTTCCTCCCAAACAGTGTGACCTGCAGGTGGAGAGCGTGCCCGCCGAACCCAAGCTCCACATAGTTGCGATCAGAGTGGCGGTAGGTGAAGGCACTCCATGTGGAGCTGTTAATGCTCCTCTGGATATTCACACAGACAGTAAACTCACTCAGATCTGGTACTGAATAGTTTAGTTTCCAAAACTGGCAGTTGATGTGCTGCAGAACCACCTTCTGCCCCCACAGGCTCCCTGCACACAACCAGTGGCAACAAATAAAAAAAAATATTAAAGGTGCTGTAAATTATTTTACTTTGGAGAATAAGTTCTGCAGATAAGCGGCACGGTGGCTTAGTGATTAGCACGTTCACCACTCAGCATTGGAAATACAGATTTGAATCTCCCCATGTCCGCATGGGTTTTCTCAGAGTTTTCCAGTTTACTCCCACAGTCCAAAACATGGATTCCAGGTAAATGTAATGCCCTTCATTGCCCCATATAGTGTTTGTTTGTGTGTGTATGTGTGTCTGTTTGAGTGAGTTTGCCTAGCGATAAATTAGCAACATGTCCTGGATGTATCTGCCCCCCCCTCCCGTGACGATAGTAGAGGATTAAGTGAAAGATTCTCCTGATTTCCCCCCTGAGTAAATTTCTGCAGAAATAAATATGAGATCTATAAAGATTTAGGCTGATAATAAAATATTCCGCTCTAATTGAATATCACCACAGAGTAGTTGATCTTTTCCCCTACTGTAAGTGACTCAAGGAACAATAACCTATCAGCCACTGAGTGTTAGAACACACAACACTTGTTGGACCACTGAGAACTTAGGCTTGTAATGAGTATAAACCACTGATCACTGATTCCCTGTTACAGGTGAACAGAATCCGTTGTCTTTGTCCAGTGAAGTTTCGGTTTTGGAATAAAGTGGAAATGAATAATAACTGGTTTCTGACTGTATGCCATCTTTAAAATAAAAGTCATTGTTACATTTTTTCATCACAATATATTATCTAAGCCACTATGGTGAATATAGTGAATAGATACCTGAAAGACTTGCACATGTGAAGTGAAGACACCAGGTCAGGGTACAGATAAAGTTGAGCGCCTTCATCATCTGTAGGAAAATAAATTAGATGAAATAAATTAAATCGGCACTGGTTCTTTTGCTAAGTCATGTGAGTCAACCTACACCAAGACAGAGAAAATTTAGGACACCCACCCAGTTCCACTTCTACAGCTAGCTTCATCCCCACCCTCAGATTCAAAGTGGTGCGAGTTTTATATCCTTTGATGATTGGGTGTAGGTTTAGAAGACGAATTGGAGGGACTTTTATTACATCATCATAATTTGCTTGTTAGAATCCATAAACGATTCAGATTTAAGCTGATATTCAAATGTTGATGGTTTATTGCAGGAAGGTCACAGATTTCTATCTGTGATGGAGATTTTATGATGATAATAAATGTCTCCTGGATGAAGAGAAGCAGAAAGAGTTGTGATTTAAACTCCTGAGAAAAGTCTCTGATTTATGAGAGAATGAGGGTGAATTTTTGAGTGTCTAAGTTAATCTAATCTACATCAATATAACAAATAATTTAATAAATCACCGAGAACCACCTTCTGTCATCATTACAGCACAGAAAACAAGAATCATAAATATAATGAGAATCAGATGAACAGTTTACAAATTTAACACAATAATTTACATTAAAAATTCATTATTAAGAGAATTACAGTTCACATTAATCTAATGCAGAACACAGAATTAGATCTCATGAATGTTTGATTTTAGATTAGATGTTAGGTTTCTTTTATATAATTTCTGTTAAGGTCTTGTTAATTTAGACTGAATTAAAGTTGTTTTTAATTTTACAAAATTTCCAATTTATTATTATTTTTTTTTTTACAAATCCTTAGTGTAAAAATGTAAATAACTGAAATAACATTTAAAAATAAACAATCATTTGAATATTTTTAATTAATATATAACACAAATGAATTCCTAATGAATTACTCACAGCTAAGAGAATCCTCCTCAGTGTCTCCTACTTGCTGCAGGTGTGTGTGTGTGTGTGTGTGTGTGTGTGTGTGTGAGTGTGTGTGTGTGTGTGAGTGTGTGTGCGGTTGTGCGTGTGTATGTGTGTGTGTGTGTGGGTGTGTGTGTTTGCGAGAGAGAGAAAGTTACATATTAAACCTGTATGTAAACATTGTAAAAACCACAGTGATGCGTATCTTTATCTATATCTATGAATATTATATCAGAATAGTCATTAATTTATTTGTTTATCATCTTAAACGGTCAATGTTTATTACATATTTACAGAAAAAAATATTAATATGTATATTAATATTATATTTAATACCTTATAATCAGTAAAGAAGTAAATATTTTTGCATTTATCTACTGTATGTACTATGGGGGGGGGGGCAGAACTTCTGAGCTGTAATGTTCTTTTACTGACACTAGATGTCGCTCTTAGCATTTAAGAGAACTTGTGCATTTAAGATAAACATTACAAATAAATGATTTTTATATATATAAAAAACTGTATTTATTTTATTTATAAAATATTTGTTAATACTGTATTTATAAACTTGGAAACATGCTGCTTCTACACTGACGATCAAATCACTGATCAGTTACAGAAACTAAACCAGAAAGTAATTTAACCTAATCTGTTACAGCGAGTCAGCGGCACGGTAGCTTAGTGGTTAGCACGATCGCCTCTTAGCGCTAGGGATTCCCGGTTCGAATCCTAAGGTGATGTTTCCATGGTCTCCCCGTGTCCGCATGGCTTTTCTCCGGGTTCTCGGGTTTCCTCTCACAATCCAAAAACATGGATGAAGTCAATTGAATTCTCCGAATTTCCCCGTATAGAGTGTGTTTGTGTGCATGTCTGTGTGATGGCTTAGCGCCCTGTCCTGGGTCCCCCGACCCTAATAGAGGATAAAGTGGAAGATAATGGATGGATGTTACATAAATAATGAGTCATTATTTATATTTTAATGAATTAGGAAGAAATTATTTTGAGTTGAGTTGAGTTGGGCCTGTCAGCACTGGGGATTCTATGTTCAAATCTAAATCTGGCTGGAGTCTCTATGTTCTCCCCGTGTCCACGTGGGTTTCCTCCAGGTTCTCAGGTTTTTCTCCCATAGCCCAAAGACATGGATTCAAGGTCAAGTGAATGTTCTAAATTGCCTCATAAACTGTGTGTTTGTGTGCGTGACTGTATGAGTGTGTGCCCAGCGTTATATTGGCGCCCTGTCCTGGCGTGTATCTGCCCAGCGCCCAAACATTCTTCCCTGTATTGGCATGGGAAACCATTCCGTGACCCTAGTAGAGGATTAAGTGAAAGATAATAAATGAAAAATATTTTGAGTAGCCTAAACTGAACCTTTTGGAAATACCATAACGTCCAGGGTCATGATTATATTGATTGATAGGGTGATTCTAAAAATATAAAAATAGATGTCTTCTTTGTGGCGCTGTACCAGAAATGATACCAAATCTATGTTGAAATGCATCTTTGGTTAAAAGTATTGATAAATAAATACAAATATTTACTGTAATGAAAACAAAAACCGCAGCTTTGGTTATTCATTTAATCATTTCTTTCTTTTTTTCTTTCTTTTTTATATGGATACATTACATGAGAATGAATGGGTTACAGTCAGTAATGTAAACTGATAATTATGTTAATGACCTCAGTGCAGCATTAGAACTAATTAAGAAGCAGATGGTTCAGGTTTAGACTGAGGTTCAGGGTGTGATGGTTCCCGCTGAAGATCTGTTGCTACACTTTCTTGGCACATTCAGTGCAGAAGATGTTTTCATTTTTGGAGATGAAGCTTTTCTCAGCGAGGTTGCAGCAGCACTTGGTGCAGGTGAAGCAGTAATCGTGCCAAGTTCCGCCCTCATAGTTCACCACACTGGCTCCCTTCCCAAAACCTGCAGCAGCAACACAAACCCTTCTGAATTCACCAACTCTAATACAGAAGCAACGGAATGACATCACAGCCAGTCAACATTTCCAATTGTTAATACTATCTAACTCTATTTCTGTGCTCCACCCTGCTTTTCACAAGAATGTGGATTATTTAATATTAAAAAACTTAACTGTTCTATAAACTTAATATAAATTGTACAACCATACATATACTGTGTGTGAGTGTGTGTGTGTGTGTATAGGTATATGTTTGTGTCTATGTATATATGTGTGTGTTTGTTTAAGTGTGTATATCAGTAGTGGGCCATTGGGGCCTTCATAGGCCTGAATCACAGACTGATCCGTCCATCCATTTTCTTGCACTTAATTCTAAGGGTATCCATGGGGAGAATGTTAAGGTCAGATACACCAAGGAGACAGGGTGCCAATCTATCGCTGGGCACACACTTACTCACTCACTCACTCACTCACTTACTCACACACACACACACACACACACACACACACTATATTGGGACAATTTGGAGCAGCCAATTTACCTTGAAGCTATGTTTTTTGACTGTAGTAGGAAACCCACTCGGACACAGGGAGAACATGAAAACTCAACCCATATTGGGATTCAAACCTGCTAACCTGCTGAGAGGCAAACAAGCCACTGTGCCACCCATCACAGACTGATGTTAATTATATTTTGTCCATAAATATTTTTTTTAATAATTCTAAATGGTCTCTCCTTAATAGTATTTACTCATACATAGAATTTGGCCGCCCCCAGATCTGTATTTTGTTGTTGAAGCATTTAACAAATTTTAGCATCCTTTGTTGCCTGAGTTAAATAATTTGCCCAAGGCCTTCAGAATCCATTTTGTAGCCGGTAGCATTGAATAAGTATAAATCAGGCTGTTGCTTTAAACAATCATATTTTTCTGCAGGTGTAGGTTTTGGTCCTGCTTTGGGCGGGTATTTTTTTGGCAAGTTTAATCTGTCAAAAATACAACTCGACTTTCTAGCTTTGATGACAATAGAAAAGGACTTTTTGATGGAACTAATGAAACACTTTTTGATGAGGATGAGGATGGATTTTGTGTATGAATAATCAGGATTTAACCAATATATAATATGTAGGTGTGTGTGTTAGTGTGTGTATGTGTGTGTATGTGTGTATAATAACCAGTAATAGGTTTCTGGCAGCTGTTGCATTTCTTTGCTATGTGACTCCTGTAACACTCCACACAGTAAAGTTTCTGATCCTGAGAGGTGAAGCGACTTCCTGCCAGCTGTTTTGTACAAACCACACAAACCAAACACTCAGAGTGCCATGGCTGATCCTGGTAGTTCACTCCACCCGAGGTGATTGGCTGAAACACAAACACACACATTACCTTTTGATCTGGTTGAGTCTGTGTCTGGTTTTGGTTCTAGTTCTGATCGTACCTTCTTGCAGCTCTGGCACTGTTTAGCGAATCTCTTCTGGTGACAGCTGAGACAGTAAACATTCTCATTCTTCGTGAGGAAGCTCTCAGAGCCGATAGCCCTCTCACAAACGTAGCAGGTAAAACACTCGTGGTGGAACACGTTCTCTTTGTACTCCACACTCTCCGCACCTCAGAGGAAAGAGATCATCAAACATCATCTACTACAGCTTCAAACTCCTGCACTGATCATGTACCAATCTGACTCACAGCTTCACTGTTGCATCACTGATCTGATCATGATCAATTCATGAACATTTAAAAGCTAAAATACATTGTGTTATAATGGAAAATAACCACTCCCATGCAATGTACCTGCCAGGACGGGTTTGTAACAGGAGTGACAGCGGGGGGCATCCTCACGTGAGCCGCACTTCTCACACAAAATCCGCTCATCTTTAGTGTTAAAAGACTCTTTAGCTAAATTTTTATAGCACTTGGTGCAGCGGAAACAGTCCTCGTGCCAGTAGCGTCCTTTATGTTGCAGCTCCTGTAGTGAACCAAGAGTCAAATGTATAACCCAAACTAACCCACAATTTAAAGCGCACTTGATATTTGAGCTGTGTCCGAAATCACATACTGCATCTAACATAGTTCCATAGCATTTGGGCGGCTCCAAGCAAAATGCCCACAGACAATATTGTTTACTGAATGTAACAAAAGTAATATTCAAATGTGAACAGTAATTTTAGGTAAGTAATAAGTAATAAGTAAATTTTCGCAATAAGGGCGGGGTAGCATAGTGGTTAGCACGTTCGCCTCACAGCACTAGGAATTCCTGGTTCGAATCTCAATCTGGTGAAGTTTCCATGTTCTCCCCGTGTCCGCGTGGGTTTCCTCCGTGTTCTCCTCCCACAGTCCAAAAGCATGGATCAAGGTAAATTGAATTCTCCAAATAACCCCAGATAGAGTGTGTTTGTGTGAGTGAGTGTGTGCCCAGCGATGAATTGGCACCCTTTCCTGGATGGGCATGGGGGACCCCCCCCTCGACAGTGGTTAGGGTGTTGGGCTCTTAATCTCAAGGTTGTGGGTTTATATCCCAGGTCCACTGAAGTTTCTAATGTGGGTACCTGTGCAAGGCCTCATTGCTCCAGGGTTGCTCTGTGGCAAACCCTGCATTGTGCTAAATGACTAATTTAATGTAAAAAAAAATGTCCTAACGTAATTTTAAGCAGTTCGTAAGAAAGGGGCCCTTACGAGGGATTCCGATAGTTGCTTTGTACTTTACTGCATTTGACCGTCACAGAATTTGAAATGGCGTTTTTACATCTTTTTGTGGCATTCACTTCATAACCAGTTGTTGTCTAGGCTCCTGGCCAGCTTGGGGTTGGTTTGCTAGCCCTGTTGCAATAGGCCTGCATAGTTGACAAAATCCAATAATATGGATGATGCATAGCGTCTGAGATTTCAAGGTTACTACTGACTCACATATTCGAAAACAATTTAAATAGCACTTAGTATGTGATTTGAAACACAGCCGTGGAGTAAATGAGTCTGACAGGAGGAAGAGGAGGAAAAGTTCTCAATATCAACATATTCTGTTAAAAACAACATTTCATATGGTTATTACAATAACACATCTCTTACAGAATTATAAAAGAACTTATTTAAATAGAATAGAATAAAGAATAAACATGAATGTGTCTTACTCATAACCTCACCAGCCACTCTATTAGATCCACCTTTGATTCTCCATCATATCAGTACCATATATATATAGATATAATTCATATATAGATAGACTTTGTAGTTTTACAATTACAGACTGTAATCCATCTACGTTTCTCCACATACTTCGTTAAGTCCCCTTTACTTTGAATTATGATGATCAGGGCCACACAGTGAAGATATTATTAGGGTGGTGGGTATGTTTAAAGGACCAGAATCACATTAAAACATCACCACATCACTGTCTAACAAAGTGACCAGTGTGTGTATGTTCTGTATTTTAAAGAGAACTTGTTAACGTCTTACAGGTAAGGACGTAGAATTTTCTAGAAATCACTAATTACTAAACAAGTGTGATAGCCTGTATATAGTTACAGAATTAGAACTGAGGAACCCAACAGCATTAGAACTGTGAAACCAAACAGCATTACAGTGATTCTCCTGTAGCTCTAAATAGATATTTGTTTGTAATGAAAATATGGCGGGACCTTGGAGCTTGTGCTGATTGGCCGATGACACTCAGTGCAGTTGTTGGCACAGAATTTGTCGAAGCAGCGCAGACAAACCGTCTTCTCATCCTTCTGCACGAACTTCTTCCCACTGAGCTCATCACGGCAATAAAAACAAGCAAATCGTTCCGACATGGTCCGACACACAGTTTGAATATATCGAGACAATCTACAGTAGAACGGTTCTGTTTGTCTGAAAAACATACATGATTAATATTAAAAATTATTTAGGTCCAATGAACCAATGAAGACTTAAAAAATACTAGAGCAAGACCATTTAGGGAGGGGCTTGGACCTGGCCTGTACCTGCACAACTGTTCCATAATGTTCCAAAGTAATGAAGGGGAACTGACCCCTCATGGAACCAATCCCTGACCCAAACCTTCACTCGCCAAGTTAGTGATGTTTCAGAAAATGGAGAGACAGTCAGGAATCCATTAAGACCGTAATGTGGTACCTCACTGAGTGATTTACTTAGACACACACCAGACAAGCACAAAAACATGAGGGTGTTTACACTCTACCTCTCTAATCTGTCTCTCTGTATCTGTCTCTCTCTCTCATCCTGAGGAGGAAGCACTGTGGCAAGGCTCCTTTATGATAAGAAGTTGTTTGTTCCTCTTTGGACTGTTTGCAATGGTTGTTCTGTGTGTGTTTGCAACTATGGAAACATCCACACAGATATAAACTTTCATTTATCATGTGATAACAGGAAGTGAATAACAGGTCACAGAGTGAGTAAACACAAGCGTTAAACAACTGATTCATTCTGATTAATTATTAGTGAGATATCGTCCACCAGCCTGAGGTCGTTATTCAGGCGTGTTGTTTGTACAGCAGAGCATTAAGGATAAAGACTTTGATAAAGAGCTGTTGCAGAGTGAAATGAATCCAGGATTAATTTCTCACAGGAAATAATCAATATAGTTATTTAATTAAAGACACATGATCTTTGATTAGCCGCCAACATACAATGGGGGGGGGGGTGATGGTTAAGTATGACCTTTTTACAGAAAAAAAAGACTTGAATTCATCCTTCACTAAAGATACTTACAAATATAGATCTGCAGCACATAATTATTAAAAGTGTAATCAATCAGAGATAAATCTGCAGGTACAGAGATAACTGCACTGCCACACAAGGACACAGCAAGTAGGGTACACACACAGATACACACACACACACACACACACACACACAATCACTTTAAACAGTAGGAAGTGCTGTTGCTAAGTGAAGAAATAATATTTAGCCTGCATGGTTTCCAGACAGCTCATGACCTCCAGACCCAACGTCTCCGGGTTAGAGAACTGAGCTTACTATAATCTGCACCATGGTACAAATACTGTAAACTCTCAATAACTGAAGATTTGTATGCTGAGAAATTCTTTCTGTACTAGAGATAATTAAGCACAAAAACTCAGCATCCCAAATCATTTCAAAGGTGATAAGTGGGTTTAATGTTGGGGTTCGCAGTAAATACACTGGTGTCTTTTGGACAGGGAAACCCTGAGGGTGCAGCATGTACCTGTGGAGTTTGTGAGATCAGATGTTTGTGTGAACGCACACCGTATGTGTCGAATCCAGCACTACCCCTGAACCATAAACCACCTTGTAACCCCCCGACCCACCCCCAGAATCTACCCATGGAAGTTTTTTCACTAGATTATTTAAACTTTGCAACCATTAAAACATAACTGCCCCACTTGCTCTGTGTTTTTGTCTTCCACTCTCTCGGCAGGGTGTGGTTCTGTGGTTCTGTGGTTCTGGTTTTTATTTGGCAATGACATCACTTTAAGAAAAAAGACCACAAGGTTCTATAAAACACATACCAAGACACACTCACATACACACAGACACACACACACAGACACACACACAGACACACACACACACACACACACTTCTTGCCATGCTCATGTAAAAGTTTCCAACACGTTTAACTAAAAACTGCAGTAACATAATCTGTTCTGCCAGACAGCTGGAAAACCTGTGTGTATGTGTGTGTGTGTGTGTGTGTGTGTGTGTGTAGTAAAATGTTGGCATGATGTTCTCCTACAAGAATGAGAGGAAATCATGAGAACAGGAAAGCAGAAAAACAAGAGAAACCAGGACTGTGCGTTTTGTGTGTGTGTGTGTGTGTGTATGTGTAAGCACGTGTTGTGTACTATGTATCCACTCACTGTACACTCTTTTAGACACATCCACTGTATTGCTCCAACTTGTAGATGTTGAACAGTACAGAAACAATAGGTCATCTGTTGCTGCACAGTTTGTTATTCATGCTTTAATCCTTCATCAGTGATCACAGGATGCTGCATAAGGGATGAAGATGGAGGGACAGTGTTGGTTGGTAGATGATTATCGGTCCACAGCACAGCTGTTTCTGGTACCACTGGTACCAGCACAACACACACTAACACACTCACACCACATACAACTACACTTTAACTTCATGGTCAGTGGAACTGATCTAATGGACAATGTGAGTAGATATATATTGTGTTGGAATGGGAACTTATGGGATGCTGTGCATTGACTGTTTGTGGTTACAAACAGTTTATTTGTATTTTTTCACAGTGCACTGCAAATTGTGTAGTTTTATAGGGATTTACTATTAAAAAGAAACATGTGATGTGTGCATTTGTGTATAACAGTAAGGGTAAATGTGTGTTATTCTGTTACATGCTGTAAATCTTTTATATAAGTTTGAAACCTTTGCTGAATTTTTGTAATTTTGCATTTTCACTCCATCAGCAAAAACTCAGTTTGGTATTTTAAATGCAACAATGTGTAATTTATACTCTTTATCTTCACCCCCCTCCCCCCATTTAATCAGTAACAGATTTCTGTCTTACACTCACACACATACACACACACACACACACACACACACACACATTCCAGTATGCAACACCCTGCACACATTACCACAGCAGTATACAGGGTATTGGGCTACCAGTATGTGACAGTGCGCAGCAGCTAGACAGTTTCATTATAAAACAGTACAGTAATGTAATATATAGTACAGAACAGATGGGGAAAATTACATGTTAAATATTTCTGAGATGAAAATAAATATGGTGTCTGCTGATGATTAACTAGAGAGAGAGACACAGAGCGAGAGGGAGAGAGAGAGAGAGAGAGAGAGAGAGAGAGACCTAAAGAGGAGGTTAGATCTGTTATTAACCCTAAACTTTATTAAACGTCCGCTCAAGGAGGATGAGTTTTTGTTCCATCACTGAGTCTTGGTCCTCCGAAGGTTTCTTCATTAAAATAATAACATAACAGGGAGTTTTTTCTTGCCACTGTCACTTCGGCTTGCTCTCTGGGGGTTTAAAGGCGGGGGGGGGGGGGGGGGGGGGGGGGGGGGGGGGGGGGGGGGGGGGGGGGGGGGGGGGGGGGGGGGGGGGGGGGGGGGGGGGGGGGGGGGGGGGGGGGGGGTCTGTAAAGCTGCTTTGTGACTATGTACTGTTGTAAAAAGCACTCTATAAATAAATTACTTGAACTTTCATCTTTCATCCTGTCAGTCATTAATACATCTACATGTTTATTGCTTAGTGAATCAACTCTTTTTTTCAGACCAAAGAAACTGACTTTTTTTTTGTTTCATCATCACACACACACACACACACACACACACACACACACACACACACACACACACATACACAAACACACATAGACACACTCACAAACACAAATACTTACATACACAAACACCTACATACTCTCTGTACAGAAGAAAATGTAAAAACTTACATACTCTCTGTCTCTGTCACTGGGTCTTTGTGTTTCTCACTGGGTCTCTGTCTCTCTCTTTACTCAGTTGCAGATAGACTGCTGGTAAATACTCTCTCCTCCTCTGAGGTGGAGAGAATGAGAGCACGAGTGAGGGAGGGAATAAGTGAATAGTTAGTAGTGCAGAAAAATACATTAAACTCTGAAAAGAAGTGCGCAGAACCTCAGGACCATTCTAGTGCACTACCTTAAGAAAGTGAACTTATTGAAGGATCACTAAAACAATAGACCCTACATAATGCACTTATAAAGATGAACTTTATGTGCAATAAAAATGAAGTGTGTGCCTGTCTCTAGTGCTTACAGTGGCTTTCAAAAGAATTTAAACCCTCTTAACTTATCAACATTTTGGCGCCTTACAAACTTACAAACAAAAACAAACCAGCACATAATAGTGAAGTAGAATTTTACTTTTCAAATTTTACTTGAATAAAAATATCAAAAGTGTGATGTACAAAAGTATTCAGCCCTCTTATATCAATACGTTGTAGAGCCTTTGGCTGCAATGTCAGCTGCAAGTCTTTTGGAGTATGTCTCTACCATCTTTTGATCAGGCTGTGCCATGGCTTGGAAGGACAGAGCTGAAGGCAGTTCAAAAGTAGTCTTTAATGCAGAAGGCACCAGGTGAAATCAGACACAGACACAACACGAAATGAACATAACATAAAACAATGATTCAATGTCAAACACTGGGAATAGCAGGGTTTTTAAACATATAGAGGGTAGTCACATGTTGGAAAACACAGCTGAACCAGATTGAACGGAATTACAAGTAAAAAGGTATAAATTAAACAATAAACATTAACAACAGCATCATATTACAGATTAACAATTTCCAATAGGGGCGCTGTAGTACTATTGAGTTATTCAGAGTACTGTTTTTACTGTATATGTCATGTTTAAGAATTGCTGACAAGTTCTCAATTGAGTTCAGGTCAGGTGAGGAAGAGGGTCATGTTATAGGTGTTTCATCTTTAATACATTAACTGGCTTGCCACACAGAGGAGTACTTTTGTCCTGCATAAAAAATATTGTCTTCTTGAAAGATGCAAACTTCTTCCTGTACTACGGATAAAAGAGTCTTCAAATAACTGGCAGTAGACTTCAGAGCTGATTTTGATCTTCATCTCCAAAAGGTCCGACCATCTCATCTTTAATAATACCAGTCCATACCCGTACACCCTGGCATCTGCCTTAAAGTGCAGCTCTGTGCCCAGCGATGGATTGGCGCCCTGTCTTGGGTGTATTTGCCCAGTGCCCAAAATGTTCTCCCCTGGATGGGCATGGGGAACCCCCTGCAACCCTAATATTGGACAAAGCGGAAGATAATGGATGGCTGGATGTTTTTAGATATTTCTTGGACCAGTCTAGATGCTTCAGCTTATGTGTCTTGTTCAGTGGTGGTCAGGTTTTAACCTTCCTTACCTTGGCCATGTCTCTGAACAATGAACATTTAGGTACTCCAGATTAGGTTCTCTAATATGATAGAAGTGGAAGATAATGGGTTACTGGTAGCTTCATGTTTTTTCTCATATCCCTGTTTATTTTTTGTGTATTTCTTTACGTTTCTTGCGAACATGTCGACTATTTGCAACAATACCTTTAATTGTTCTGTAATCACACACCAAAATTTCAAGAGTGTTGCATCCCTCCGAGAATACCACTTTTGCTCATTTTTGACTTTTCAGAATCAGTTAAAAAAAATTTTTTTTGCTTATTTGCTTTAAGTAAAAAGCATCCTTATATTATGCACAACTTCATATAGGGTGTTTTTTAGGGTGCTTTCTAGACCATACCCTCCTTCATTACAGAGATACACATCACCTGTATGCTTTTCATTAAGCATTCAAGTTTTGAGTTACAAAATATGCCTAAAAATGATAATTTGGTTAAAATACTAACTTGCCTAATAATTGTGCACTTGGGCTCTTTACTGGTTAAATCACTTAACACTTAACTTTAGAGTTATCATTCTAAATCACTTAAATAGTTAGTGGTCCTAAAGGACATGGAATATGGCACTATTCATTCATTATCTTCTGCTTTATCCCATATTAGGGTCGCGGGGGTTGCCCATGCCCATCCAGGGCGCCAATCTATCACTGGGCACACACTCACACACACAAACACGCACACAAACACACTCTACATGGGGCAATTTGGAGAACTCTATTGACTTGATCCATGTTTTTGGACTGTGGGTGGAAACCGGAGAACCCAGAGGAAACCCACGCAGACATGGGGAGAACGTGGAAACTCCACCCAGATAGGGATTCGAACCTGGAATCCCCAGCACTGAGAGGCGAACGTGCTAACCACTAAGCCACCGTCCCACTATGAATACGACACAAATATAATAAATAATCTGAAACAACCAAACATTTTAAAACACTAGAATAAAGATGGTAAGTGATGTTATATAGCAAAATAAAACAGGTGCTTATTGAATTTCATCAGAGAATTAAAGAACTATTCATTCTAATGCAACGGCCACTTTATTAGGAACACTCAATCATGTGAGTTGGATCATCAAATCATGTGGCAGTAGTGCAGTGCATGAACTCCTCCAGAACTGAGTCTTCACCACAAAGAGTGGAGTGATAGAAAAATGTCACTCACATTCCAAACACAACACTTTCAGTTTATGCAGTTTATACACATTGGTGAGACAAACAAAAAACCTTTAGCTGCAGCTTTCTGAAGACATTCATGTTGGAGCTACAGCAACATCTGGATCATATCAGGCACATCCTGACATCCTTTCACTTTGGTTCATCATCGTGATAAACCAGTTCTTCTGCCATCTCCACAGTGACCACAGAAACTTACCATGTAGAACAGCAGAACAGCAGCATTTAGCTTATGATGAATGACATTTTTGAATGTGTACTGCACTACATTGTGTGGTTCTTTTATATGTTATGCAGTTCATTACTAAGCTCTGATTGGAGCAGGATTGGTCCCTGGACTCACGCTACTTTTGGTAGTAATGGGGTCATTGCATCACTGGGTTCATCCGAGGAAAAGACTATCTGAGTCTCTTCTGATGGGACATCTTGATTTGACAGGATAGAAAGGTCAGTGAGGTGACAGTGGTTTTGAAGATCACTGTACAGCACAGAGGATTCATTATTCAGGATCAACTTCGCATCATCATCATCTCCAACATCATTGTCATGCTGGAGAGAAAGAATTACGGCTATAGGCTTGCATTTCATCTGTGTGTTTAAGTGTGTATATATATATATATATATATATATATATATATATATATATATATATATATATATATATATATATATATATATATATATATATATATATGCGTGTGTGTGTGTTTACCTGGTGAAGATGGCTGGGACTGAGACAGTGTGGTAGACAGGTACAGCAGGATGATACATAGGGTGATGGAGGTGGATCAGGGTGTGTAAGCAGAGGCTTCAGGTAACTGAATCATGTTATTAAGAAGCATTTTAAATTATTTTGAAATAATCATCATTAAACATTAAAATCAAATTTATCCACCCACTGTCTATAACTAGGCGGCACGGTGGCTTAGTGGTTAGCACGTTCGCCTCTCAGCACTAGATCTAGATCTAGATCTAGATCTTCGAATCCCCATCTGGGTGAAGTTTCCATGTTCTCCCTGTGTCTGCGTGGGTTTCCTCCGGGTTCTCCAGTTTCCTCCCACAGTCCAAAAACATGGATCAAGTCAAGTGAGTTCTCCAAATTGCCCCATATAGAGTGTGTATGCATACGTGTCTGTGTGTGTGTGTGCACAGCGATAGATTGGGGCCCTGTCCTGGGTGTATCCGCCCAGCGCCGGAAACGTTCTCCCCTGGATGGGCATGGGGAACCCCACCGCGACCCTAATAGAGGATAAAGCGGAAGATAATGAATGAATGAAAGTTTATAAGTTAGTAAGTGACACAAAGGCACGACATCACCCACAAATCCTCACGGTAAACATGTGATCGGAAACAACGTAAAATCATTTAAATTAAAAATCATTATATTAATGACATAAACACGATTCACTTATAAACACACAGGTGTCGATCGAAACGTTTTAAACAAAAAGTCTCAAAAAGAAAAAAAAAACATAGTAAACACTGCGTCCTCTGTCGGTGACTAAATCGGATGGTAATACATGGAGCGTGATACCGCAGTTGGGCTGTAGATGGGGCTCATGCACAGAGCTAAAAATTAAAAACTTTTTTATCAGATTGATCATTCGTTAACAAATTTATAGGTATATTTACGGTTATCAAAACAACAAAAGCGTTCGTTCATCAGATAATAATTTATTGTAAATAGGTGCTATGTGGATCAAAGGTGATAGCCCTGCGTTTCAGTCCTCGGTTGTAAATAAACTTTTAAGAAAAAATAACTCTCCTGATGGGCGACACGGTGGCTTAGTGGCTAGCACGTTCTCCTCTCAGCACTAGGGATTTCCGGTTCGAATCCCCATCTGGGTGGAGTTTCCATGTTCTCCCCGTGTCTGAGTGGGTTTCCTATCGGATTTCCGGTTTCCTCCCACAGTCCAAAAACATGGATCAAGTAAATTGAGTTCTCCAAATTGCCCCATATAGAGTGTGTATGTGTGCGTGTCTGTGTGAGTGAGTCTGTGCCCAGCGATAGATTGGCGCCCTGTCCTGGGTGTATCTGCCCAGTGCCTGAAACGTTCTCCCCTGGATGGGCATGGGGTACCACACCGCTACCCTGCTATAGGATAAAGCGGAAGATAATAATTGAATGAATGAACCCTCCTGATTACAGATGTTTTGTGATGGTGAAAGTAATTTGACACAGCTGCTTTTCCAGAACTTTCGCACCACACTCATGATTACACATTTAATTATGTACATCTGAGTTTCAATCTGACAAATAAGATGAGGATACTTGTGGTCAAGTTTGTCCCACAGTCTGAATGGCCATGCTGTGTGACGTCCCCCTCGAGCATCATTCACCTCTGTATCCTAAAATACAGAACTCGTATCATTATTAACCAACATCATCAACATCCTCATCATCACCAAGATCCTTATTACCCTATTCTTCATCATCATCTCCCCCCTGATCACAATCATCACCCTCATCACCATCATCAACACCACCACTCAAACAGGATGAGTTGCCACTGAGACTTGGTCCTCTTTAAAAAAAACAACATAAAAAGGAGCTTTTTTTGCCAATGTTGTTTTGGCTTGCTCTTTGAGGGCTTAAATCTGCTTTGTGACAATGTACTATTGTAAAAAGCACTATAAAAATAAATTACTTGAACTTACTTGATCATCATCACCACCCTTATCAACATCATCATGGTCACCCTCATCACAATCACTATAATCACCCTTATCACCATCATCAACACATCAATCTTATTTTTTTCACTTTTACTATTAACACTTTATCTAAAGCAACACACAAAAAACAGACACAGACAGACAGACAGACAGACAAACAAACACCACCACCCCCCACCAACCCACCTGGTTGTCTTGATCTTCAACACCAACTCTGGGGAGGAAACAGAAAAGCCATAATAAAACAAAAGTTAATTATTCTGTGATTAAACCATCAATGAAACATTAATACACAACATGTTTATTTATATTATTTTACTTTATTACTAATATCCATTATGAAAACAAAGATAATTCTTAAAGTATATTTGAATTAGGACTGCACGGTGGCTTATTAGCCACCCTCCCACAGTCCAAAAACATGGAATTTAGGTAAAATGAATCCCCATATAGAGTGTGTTTGTGTGTGTCTGTGTGAGTGAGTGTGGCGCCCTGTCCAGAGTGTATCTGCCAAGCACCCAAAATGTTCTCCCCTGGATGGGCATGGGGAAGATAATGGATATTTGAATTAAGTTCAAAATAAAATCTTAATCTGAGAGAAAGTAGCTGGATAAAGTCATGTGGATTAAATACTTCTAATTTCAGATATTGATTTGACATCATAATGAATGGAAAAATTAAGGTGCTTCAAAAAACATTTCAACTGTAAGAAAGAAGTGCACTAGAATCGAATCCTGTGAGGAAGAAGAAAATTTAATTTCATATAGAATAAAAGTCACACCTGATCTTTAACAATGAGAGGAGGGGCGTGGTTCCTCCCCCACATACCAAAACTGTGACGAAAACAATCATGAGAGTGGTGGAGAAAATCATCTTTCTAGCGTATGTGCTTGTGTCCCGAATAGCAAGAGCAAAGGCCATGGCTCCTCGCAAGCCTGAAGGGTCAAAGGTCAAAGAGAGGTAATGAGTATTTGGTCAGGTTAGATTTATTCAACATCATACAGATGTACCAGAATTAATGCTAAAGCTAAATAGTCACTCCTTTAAAATTCTATAACATGATCATGATCATAAACTTATGACTTACTAAAGCAGCAAGGACCAGCTGGAGATCGGGTCCCAGTGTCAGGTTTAGCACACTGAATATTCATTCATTCATTATCCATACTGAATATTATTTTATAAAAATACAGAGAACTTACCTGCGAACATCATGACATGCTGGAAGTGGAAACCGATGTGGTGGGTTCGTCCCAGATTTAGCAGGAACGAGAGCGGGTAAACGTTCATAGCTCTCCCCAAAAATATCGCAAACTGGTCACGAGTCAAGAACCAAAAGTAGAAAATTACTAACCCACTAATCCTCTCATTAACCTTAATTAACCTTGCAATGTCTAATATAGCAAGCTCCCTGCTTTAAAGACCTTCCCCCAGATCGTAGAGTGAGAACTGCTTGTTGTTCAGACAAATAAATTCTGATTCACTGGTTCATGCATGGTGTGTGGGTATGCGCAGTGTGTATGTGGTGTGTGGAACAAATTTTAGGATACAAAAGCAGTGACGATGAAGATAATGTTGAAGACATGATGCTGAAAGGAGAACAGCGTCAAACCCATATAGGAAAATATAAAGTTCTCAGCCAGAAAATTCAACAGCTCGAACAACTGCAACACACACACACACACACACACACACACACACACACACACACACACACACACACACACACACTTTAAATATTTACTGTACAACTCTGTGCATGTGTGTGTACTCTGTGCATGCTTGAGTGTGTGTGTATCACCTCTTTGGTGCGGTTCTTGGACTCTGTTGAAAGGTTGTTATAAGTGTAGTGAGCTTGAGTTATACCACAAAATAGTACAGCGACCACACCTACACACACACACACACACACACACACACACACACACACACACAGAGTGTGAATGAGAGTTGCTGATAATCGTGATAACTGTATTTGTCTTGTGTTGCTATTAGTTACCAGTGATGCTACACGCCTCAGCCAATAGGAAGGTGCTCCAGGACATGAGGAAGAACAGCGCAGTCTCTAGCAGGGGGTAATCTCTCAACCGAGTGAACTTTGTGACCTACACACACAGGAATAGCTGTTTTTTTTAAGTTCACGTACAGTGTGTATAAGATCTATATATTTGTGCCACATGTACAGCATGTGATGAGAGTGAGACAGGTGACTGTATGGTCTGTCTGAACAGGGCTTGATGTTCTGTTCAAATTTTTCTGATGGTGCAAATGAAGGAGACTTATTACCATGTGTGTAATGATGATATATTACATTTATATTTAGTCATTTAGCAGACGCTTTTTATTAAGTCACTTACAAATGAGAACAACACAAGTCAGTAGTTATGAAGAAAACTAGCTACACCATAGAATTATCAAACCTGATTGTTATGTGATCCTGCACCCCCCCCCCCCCTTTTAGCTAAGAAAAAATTAATGTGCATTGTGTGCTGAGTAGGCGGCATGGTGGCTTAGTGGTTAGCACGTTCGCCTCTTAGCGCTAGGGATTCCCGGTTCGAATCCCCATCTGGGTGGAGTTTCCATGTTCTCCCCGTGTCTGCGTGGGTTTCCTCCAGGTTCTCCGGTTTCCTCCCACAGTCCAAAAACATGGATCAAGTTAATTGAATTCTCAAAATTGCCCCATATAGAGTGTGTCTGTGTGAGTGAGTGTGTGCCCAGCGATGGATTGGCGCCCTGTCCTGGGTCTATCTGCCCAGCGCCCGAGACGTTCTCCC